>JAGGCT020000942.1:0-25000 GCA_017654935.2 Phymorhynchus buccinoides
TGATCGTAACAAAACTAATCTAGTAGATCTTTACACTGATTATGTACACTGACTGTGGGCAGTCAGTTGAGTAACACTAGTTTCTACTAAAACACAACAGATCTTTGATCTAGCGGTACATCCAAGAAATCTCTGTCGCAAGCGATTGTTGGATCAATGGAAAGGGAGTGACATTCCAAAAATTATGACCAGGAAATGGGTAATGTTGAGTTTACTTCTGGCAGTTCTGCTTCTTGTTCTTTTGCTTCTAAGTTATATTAGTAAAGAGGGCCACATCGTGGCATAAAGTGGACTATACCATGATATTTATACTTACCATGATACTTTATCATTATGTTTGACAGTTCAGAATTTTGAAAGTGATAATGCTAAAGTGAAATTGGCCTAGAGTAGACTGCCAGGGTACTGTTTTTTGTTGTAAACTTACCCAAAAAAGTATTTGATTTGGAGATTTATTATTATAAACTGGAGCCAAAAAGTTAAACAATGTTTTACAAAACAATGCAAAACATTTCTGTGAGTGATTGGCACACATGTTTTTCTTTTTGTAAATCAGTACAAATTTAGCCTATTTACCGACCTACATTACTTATCTCACTTTGTTTACATGCAAATAACGTTTTGGGTAACGCCCACACCAATGTTAGGGGTTGGGTAACTTTTTGGCTCATGTTTAGTACTTTTTTGTTGAAGAAAATGTGTAGCGAATCAAGGATTGTTAAGCTCTCAAATTATCTGCCCATAAAAATTGTTTTAATCTCAAAATAAATAATTAATGGTTGGATCCATTGAAAGTAAAACGTTTTATTCTCATTATTGTCCGGATCCTACCATTAAACAGAAGAAGAAGGAAATTGGTCTATGCTTAGGCTTAGAAGTTAGAGTTAATCTAGAATCAAAGGAACTTCAGAAAAAGAGGGATACTCAGCCAACCTGGTTCTGATCATGTGTTCCCTACAGACAGTGCCAGAGTTTATAAACACAGGTATACATGGAGGCCTGCTGGATTCCAGACTGACATACTCTCTCTCTCTCTCTCTCTCTCTCTCTCTCTCTCTCTCTCTCTCTCTCTCTCTCTCTCTCTTTCTCTCTCGTCTTTGACTCTCTTCATTCCCTTTCTATCCTGTCTCTCCTTCTCTCCCTGTGGAATTTTTTTCTCTGGGGTGCCTGGAGTGAGCTTTTGTTCAGAATCCATACAGGTCTGTATACTGCAGTTTTTATACAGTAGTTTATCACTACCCCGCTATGAATCTCTGGGTGCTTACAAAAGTTACGTACCCATGATTTTTATAGGCGATTCAGTGAATATTCTTCGCCATATATTCCGTGGGTGCACGTGTACACACACATTCTTTTACATAGGGGTTTGGTGCTTTTGCACAGTTTATGTGCTCTTGAACGCATTATACAACTTTCTCTGTTTGTCTCTCTGTTTCTGTCTCTCTTTCTTTTTGTCTTTCTATAGATCTGTATGTCTCTCTTTCAGTCTTTGTCTATCCACCTGTCTGTATGCTGTGCCCCACTCCCATTCTCTCTCTCTCTCTCTCTCTCTCTCTCTCTCTCTCTCTCTCTCTCTCTCTCTCTCTCTCTCTCTCTCTCTTCCACATCTCTGTCTGTCAAAGTGTCTCTTTGTTTCTCCTCCTCTTTCTCTCTCAGTCTGTCTCTGCCGCATCATCTCTCTTTCTCTCCCTCTCTCCTTCCTCTCTCTCGCTCATAATTCTCTGTGTCAGTGTGTGTTCATGCGTGCATGTGCGTCACGTGTGTGTACGTGTGTGTGTTTGCCGTGCGTGTATGTATTCACTATTGTGCATGTTTGTGTGCATGTTTACATGCTCACTTTGTTCTATGTGTTTTCAAAACATTGTGATGGTGTGTGTTTCAGAAACTTTCACTGTTTGTGAGTGCGTACGTGTCTGCAGTCTATCTGTCACATTCTGTGTGTGTGTGTTTGTATGTGTGCATGCATGTGCATGCACAAACTTGTGTGTTTGTGTGTGTGCATGCAATAAAGAATACAAAGTAGATAAACACTGTAAAAGACTAGTCTAGTGTGGACCATTGTTACGCGTTTTGTTGATATCAGCTCATTTTGCAACATACACTATCGGGGTCGGATTGTGTTGTTGATCATTCAAAGAGGGTTTCCAGAAGATTGAAAAATTATAATGAATGATTATAAAACAATGGTCATATTCATATTAACTCATAGATGAGGCATAATACTAATAGTTTATTAGTATGGTGTATGTGTATGCATGTGTGTGTGTGACAGAGAAAGAGAGAGAGAGAGAGAACTTTTAGGCATCCGAGGGTGGGTGGGTGGGTGGGTTCCCTGCATACAGGAAACCCCCCATGATCTGCATATATATATGGCTCTCAAATGATGCACTTTTAGTACAAACAAACTTATCTTATATTGTCATGTCGGTTTTGTTCTGTAAAAGTACTAAAACTAAAAGTATTGGTGTGTTTGCACCCACGAGGTAGCGCACATAGATCTATCCCTCTTTAAGCATGCCAGTGTTAAAACATTAATGATTTAATCAGACATTTGTCCTGTCATGGGTAGAATACAATTGGACATTTTAATAGGTCAATGTCATATGACCGGGGCCTCGGGACATCATTGTGTCTGTGTCTCTCTCTCTCTCTCTCTCTCTCTCTCTCTCTCTCTCTCTCTCTCTCTCTCTCTCTCTCTCTCTCTCTCTCTCTCTCTCTCTCTCTCTCTCTCTCTCTCTCTCTCTCTCTCTCTCTCTCTCTCTCTCTCTCTCTCTCTCTCTCTCTCTCTCTCTCTCTCTCTGAGTCTCTCTCTCTCTCTCTCTCTCTCTCTCTCTCTCTCTCTCTCTCTCTCTCTCTCTCTCTCTCTCTCTCTCTCTCTCTCTCTCTCTCTCTCTCTCTCTCTCTCTCTCTCTCTCAATCTGGAGAAAGTAGAGGATTCATTCCCTATCCCATTTTAGTTCCAAATATTTATATAAAGTGAGGTAGCGGTACACTGATATATAATACAGTGTGGGGCAAGTCAAATATAGATTACAGATCTAGGATCATAGCCAAATGAAAAGAGACAGAGCTCTAGATAGCTAATTTCTCTAAAGGCTGTTTTAGTGTTTAGGCCCAGCTAGATCTTTTGTATAAATAAATATGTCAACTGAGCAAGGGCTGGGATATATAAACATTACATCAGGCTTACAAAATAAACACATACTCTGCTCTTTCATGCTTTATTTGGTGGCAGCAGACACTACAGTGGAAATGGAACAGTAGCAAGAATGTGTGGAATGAAATGAACGCCACATTAGAGTTAGAGTTAGACCAGTTAGACAACATTGGCATCACGCGGTCTGGTGGGAAATGTCTGTTTATCATGCACCGTTTTCTCAGTTCAGAGAGGGTAAATTTGGTCATTGGTTAAACTCAAGCATGTGCCTGCAGAGGAGTGACGTTGGTTGTGAATGTGAGGTTCAAAGTTATGTGTTGTTTAGCATTAGTTTTGTTTTCAGTGACATTCTTTGTGCGTTTGGCGGTAAAATGTCATGCTATTTAGCACAAGGAAAGTTAATGTAGTGGAAGGAGAGTGACAGAAGAATTTCATGCCCCTGAAATAATTTTACATCATTACTCCAAAAAGTTCCCTTGATCAGGGAGATGTGTTTTCTGTGGGGGTACCTAGGACTAGGAGACGTTTGGCTAGGTTTACCTCTTGACTTTGTAAAGGTATTGTACAATAGAGAACAGGGTCTACACTAAGAAAACCCTAATTCGTATATTGATCTAGTGCAAGCATACACATTTTTATACAAAGCACTTCTGGGGGCAGAGTATTGACAGAAAAAGCGGGCTCTGTATTTATCAGTTTAAGGGATGTTGGGATGGAACATGATAAGTGCCAGAGGACCAGGAGAATCTCTGTGCAAAGATATAATCTTTTTTTGTTTTGTTTTTGTGCGTTTAAAATGTAAAAAGGAATTATTAAAAAAAATATATGGGGGAGATGTGATAGATCTGGTTTAAGTGACTGTGTAATGGTATTGGTAACGAAGACTGGTAATGGTATGGAACCTGTTCCATATCAAAAGATTTATACTGGAAGTTTGTACTCATTACATTTATTGTATGAATACACAACTATTGTGGGTTTTTTGCATAGTTGAAATATTGATGTGCCCGACATTTTTACTTCAGTTCAAGTGCCTCTACTTCTTTAGTTTGACAACAAAAGTTGAAGAAAACGGTACACACACCAAAAAAAAAGTAAGTAAAAGACCTGCTATGCCATTTACTTAAAACTGCTTCATCATGCTCAGAATGTCAGAGGAATGGCCTGTAGGACAATTATACCTGTGCCAGAGATAGGAACGAATTCCCTGTCATGGGCCTGCAATCAGAGAAATATGTCAGGTATTGTTGTGCACAGGGCTGTGCTGCACTGCCTTGTCTGTGTCATGTGCTGTGTCTGCATCTTCCAAGCTTCCTCCCCTCCACCTCCCCCTCCCTGCATGCATTTCCCCACTTCCCTATCTATCGTGGTGTTGCATTACGGCCTTTCACCTTATCTTGTAACAATGTAAGTACAGCAAAGAAGTGGGGCATAAGGCTGGTAATGTTGATGGACGATATAGTGCAAGGAATGGAATCATAAATTTATCAGTGTCTGATTTTTTTAGTGTCCTTATCACTTCAAGTTTGAATCTGTTACTGTGTCAGTAAATTATCTTACACCCACCCTTTTTATCTTACCTCCCACGGCTAAACAGTTTCACATTTTAGGTTCATTACTTGAACTTCCTTGGAACGTTTTTTTTACCTCTTACCCCTGCCTCTCCTTTTTATGTTGTTTAGAACTAGAAGTGTCTCTTTTTATATATTCAAACTGAAGACACACACACACACACACACACACACACACACACACACACACACACACACGCACGCACGCACGCACATATGCGTTGCATTGTATTGTTTTAACACAGACTGACTGAGTCTGCACTTTCCTCACAGTCACACATTCTTGATATTACCCACCCACCCCTCGCCCCCTCCATTACATATGTTTTGAGTGACCAGTGGGGACACCCAGAGGGTTAAGTTCTGCTTCAGGGCAGATGTACTGGAGCACACTGTCTCTGATGCCATGCAGCATGACAGGGGAGGGGGGATGAGGCACTGTCAATTACATTCTTTTCCCTACATAGGGAGATGTTTCCCTTTGGGAAAACTGGAAAGTCAGTTTCCAGTACCCAGTGCTGTTCTCAATCTCATCATGTTGCCCTCTGACCAGTAACTCCAGGAAGAAGAGGGTGAAGGAGGGTGGGGGTGATGTAATTGGTGTGGGAAGGGCTCCAGCAGCCTGGAACTGTGGTGGATTAAGTCATGTGGAAATCCTGAACATTCCCTGACCCATTCCAGGGCTCTTTTTTTGTTAAAATATTTCCCACGTACCCCCAAGGTTGTTTTTTTATAATAATAATACCCCCCCCCCCCCCCCCCCCTTGAACCTATAGCATGGGTGCATGTCAGTTTGAGGTGAAACAGTTTGTTTTCCTGTTTCAGTTTTATTTTGCCATTTGAGCAAACAGCTTCAGATTGTATAAAGATCATATGACCCCTAGCTGCACAAAATGAGGGGTCATTTAAAAATGATGGGCCACAGTAATGTGTTGCTAAAAATTTAAACCTTAATTTCAGTACAATGCTGCAATACAATAATATGTTTATGCGCATGTGCGCGTCCACACACACACAATATATATATATGTAAATACACACAGTAAGTATATAAGAACAGAATGGAACTTTGATTTATTGCCATAAAAAGTCGAGTTAGTATTTGGCATACATATTATTAATAAGAGACATAGACACACAGCAACTGAGAAAGAAAACATTTAGATGTTTAACTTTAAGCGTAGTCCACAAGTTTACAGTCATGTACTTGAGTTGATTTAGTCTATTTATAGATCTAGACACAGAAAAAGACCACGCAAGTTTTTGTGCTTACAAAACAATTTAACAAATTTACAAAATTATTTAGTTAGACTACATGTCTTAGGGGGGGGGGGGGGGGGGGGGGGGGGGGGGGGGGTCTTATAAGGGAGGTTCCACTGTATTAGTGAATTAGTTCGGTGAATACGAGTATGTCTTAATTTGCTTTTATGAGCGTGTTTGTCTATTTTTGAATGTTTGTGAACCTTGTGTGTACCTAGATATATACTTTACTTTTGCGGTCATTGTGAATGTGTAGCTTGTTTAAATGTAAATTGAAAATTGATTTTTTTTTTAATGCAATCTGATTGTAAATTGTTATTTTATGATGTATATGTATTTTATCTATATTTAATTAAATATACAAGTACGTATGTAAGGGGTTGTTTTTAATATGAATCATTTTAGTGCAACTGTAAAGCGCTTAGAGCTTAAAGCTAAAGCGCTATATAAATTTCTTAAATAATAAATCAATAATTTATGTGTTCAGTTTTAGGGTGAATTTAACTGCATAAATGTTTTTCCAAATTTCATGCATAGATAGAGATGCAAGTACTGTATTAGATTAAAAGAGAATGGTAGGTGGGGAGGGTGTTAGATGGATCATGGAGGGAAGGTGTGGGGCAGTGGGTGGATGCCTCGTGCCTCCATACGGGAAGCTGGACGAACCAGACCCCTCCACGAGTCTCCCTGTAAAATCGTAAAAATAGTTCTTCCACCTTCTTGAAGCTCTGTGCTTGTAACTTCTTCTAATCTGCCACTCTTTGACTCTGCCTTTTCCCTTTGCTTTAATTCAATTCTATCATCTACTATCTTTCTGACTTATTTGGCCCATTCTCTTGCCTTTAAAAAAGAAAATCTTCCAAATATTTTTTTCTCATTTGAGCTCCTCCGAAATCGGAATGTATCGGCTGTACGCAGCGGGGAGACCAGTGAAAACTGAAAACCGGACACATACGTACCTTACCCATTATGGCCATATGGCCATATGGCCTGGGAACGCAGAAAAAGAAGAAGGAAGAGGGAAGGTGGTGTACTTTTGTGATCCTTCTAATCAGGCAGGGTGCTTGGTCAAGATTAAAAAAAAAGTGGAAATATGTGAAAGCTGTTAATTGCTGGCCTGCCTTCCATAGCTGGTGAGTGCACTGGCAACCTCTGGCCTGGGCCAAGCTGCTAATAAATTGATGGCAGACTAGTCTACTGTGATGCTCCATGGGGCAGTCTTTGCAGTTTGCTGTGACCACCAACACCTTTGAGGGTTCAGACTTCAGTGTGTGTGTGTGTGTGCTGCGCCCAAGTGCACCCAATTATAACTCAGCAGTTTCCAGGTGCGACCTTGCTGAAAGAAAATGGCTGTGTAATACTAATAGTATAGTAAAACATGCTGCTGGGTACTATTTTAATGTTCATTCACTTCTTCTTTTTTTTTCCCCCCCCCCCCCCCCCCCCAATGGCAATGGCAGTGTATTATTATTAATTATATTGTGAATACAGTAATAGAATTTACCACACAAAAAATTGAATTTACCTAAAATTCTCTGATGGCATACATACAATGATACACTGATCGATAGTGACACAGTGTGCATACTTTACTTCTATGTGTATGCTGAAAGTGTAATGCATTCATTATGGTGTCTTACCGTCTAATGAGAGGTTTGAACACTGAACATTGGAAAATATCTACCGTTTTTGTTTGTTTGTTTTCCTCTCATGCTAGCAGTAGCAGTAGAATTGTTTTCTCCATTGTATGCAGATACAGAGCCTTTATTGTCTTGAAACAGCTCCTGCCATGCATGATGAAATTAAACCAGATTGATCATTGGCTCTCTATATTAATTAACTAAGTAACTACTCTGCATAGGCCAATCAGTTACATCCAATAATATTTTGTTCTGGATGGAGCATAGTCTTGTCACAGCGCTACAATGTTAAAATCAACCCTCTTTTGTTCTGGTAGAGTCTTCTTCTTCTTCGATCACTCAGTTTCCTGTCAATTATGAGTGTAGATGTGTCATGCTGCCTTTATGCGCCTAACTAAAATATAGTTAGGCCCAACAAGTCCGACTTCGGCTGGAGGAAATGCTTTTGAAAATGTTTCGTGAAAAAAGGCAGGAGAATGGACCAGTAAGGCAGAAAGATAGTAGATGACAGTAAGCAAAGGGAAAAGGCAGCGTGAAAGAGAGTGACAGATTAGAGTAAGTTACAAGCACAGAACTTCCAGAAAGTGGGGGAACTATTTTTGCAAAAGACCCCCACCCACCCTGGTATCCCCACGTGGGGGAGGGTAGAGTCTAGTTTTGTCAATGCACTGATGCAGTCAGTGTTGTAATCAGTTCTTCTTTGTTAGACTACATAAAGCGTAGTTTTGTCAACGAGCTTCCTGGCCAGTAATTAGGCCACCCATTGTGCTGGGTAGTTAATGTAATGCCTGTGGTTGAGGGGGCAGATGATCATGATGATCGGTGCCAAAGGTGCTGAATGCCAACTGGGCAAGGTCGGTCAGCCCAGGCATGCATGTGGGGGGGGGGGGGGGGGGGGGGGGGGGGGGGGGGGGACACTAATTCACTAATAATAACTGCAACACTTTTTTTTTTGGAATTGTTCCAAAGACTAGCGGTCAGTCCCAGCAAACATTGGGGAATCCAGTTCACTAACAAGCTCGTATGACTGTTCTGTTTTCGGATGATTGTTCCAAAAACTCACTGAGGGTAAAGAAGAAAGGAAAGTTGTTTGGAAAGCTTTATTTTGAGGAATGCTGAACATCCATTTGATTAGTCCGTCACCAAGACGGACTATTGCGATGGGCTGGTTTGTATTTTTTTGTTTTTTTTGTTTTGTTTTTGTTGTTTGTCTGTCCCAAGGATATCTCCCGAACCGCTTGACCGAATCGCGTCAAATTTTGTGTGAAGGTGTGCCTCCTTAATAGGAAGAGATCGGCGCAAACCATTTTGCCGTCGTGACCTTGACCTTCACGTACGACCTTGAAAACCGAAAATCTATTTTTAGCCATATCTCGGGCACCTATCAACATAGGATGTTGAAACTTGGTATGAAGGTGGTTTGGCTTATGCCCGTTCTGATGATGGCATACCGATCAAGGTCAAGGTCAAGATCAAAAAGATCGCTGGAGCCTGAAAATCGGAGGGTCATTTTTTTCTCCTTCTGTCTGTCCCATGGATATCTTTCGAACGGGTTGACAGAATCACGTCAAATTGTGTGTGCTGGTGTGTCACCATGTAGTAGTAGTAGTAGTAGTAGTAGATAGGGACAACACAAGCTGACAAGCTTTTTAGATAGTCCCATCTTTATAATCAGTGTTATGTCAAATACTGGTCAAGGTTTCGCGGTCAAAATTTTCCTACGATTACTCGTCAAAGCATCTAAATAGGATTAAATAAATTGGAGATCTATCGAGACGATTTTTGAATAAGTTAGTATTGGGTGCACATTTTAGTTCGTTAGGTAAATCATTCCAGGAGTTAGCAACTCTATTGCTGAAGCAATTTTTTCTGATATTAGTGTTGAAACGTTTAATAAAGACCTTGCCATAAGGGTTTCTAGTCAAATTGTATTGTGGTGCGCTAAAAAATGTATCCCATGATAGATTGATATGACCATTAAATATCTTATACGCTTCAATCAGATCTCCTCTAGTTCTCCTGCCTTTCAGTGAATGCAAAGTTTAGGTACACCAGTCTTTCTTCATAACTCATATCTTTGCACTCTTTCACAAGTCTAGTGGCTCTGCGCTGAACTTTTTCAATAGCTTTAGATTGGTACTTGAACATAGGAGACCATATGATGTTACCATATTCTAGTTTTGGTCTTACCAATGATTTATATAACTTAATGAAAATGTCACGGTCAATGTTCAAAAATGTTCTCCTAATCAAACCAATCATTTGACAGGCTTTACCAATACAATTCTGAATATGTGTATTAAAAGACATATCTTTGTCAAATGTTACCCCAAGATCTTTTTCATGATCACATGTTTTTAATAAGCATATCTTGTTGTCCTTTGTCATAACATATTCAACGTTAGGGTTAGATTTACCAATATAATGCATAACTTTACACTTGTCTGTATTAAAATAAGAAGAGAGGAAGGCATCCGCGCAAACCATATTGCCGTCGTGACCTTCACCTTGGCGTACGACCTTGAAAACCGAAAATCTTTCAGGGGCCATAACTCCCACACCGTTAGTGTTAGAGTCTTCAAATTTGGCATGAAGGTACTTTGGCTTATGCCCGTTCTGATGGTGGCATACCGATCAAGGTCAAGGTCATGGTCCGGGCGATCCGTAGGCCTTGAAAGTGGTAGGGGTCTACACATTGGGTTTTAAGCCATATTTTCCACATTTGTACTTGACAGAAGCGCTTCAGATTGTGTGTGGTACTGTATACCCTAGAGAAGAAAACATCCGAGCATAAATTATCACCATGCTGACCTTGACCTTGAAGTGTGACCTTGAAAACCGAAATTTCCTTCTTTGCGCTATATGTTTCTTCTTCAAGCTGTATCTCGTGAACTAGAAGACAGAATCCCTTCCAATTTTGTGTCAGGATGTGACACTCTACGGGGTGTCGCAAGTGCGTGGCATTGCTGGTGACGGACATGTCTGCCGCTCGGCGACGCCCTTGTTGATTTTTGTTGTCAAACTAAATACAATAAATCTGACATTTGTTTTCATTTATGGAAAAACATTTCAAAGCAGCACATACAGTGCATATTGAATGCTCTTTTCAAATACATACAATTTGAAAGTACAGTGGATTTCTGAACTAAAAAACCGAATAACTCAAAAACACTGGGTAACTCACAATAATGTTCTGGTCCCAGTTTAAATCTTTAATTGCTAAAACTAAAAGGTCTTTTAATTCAAAATATTGTCTATTTCAAAATAAACTTTCAGTCCCTTCAATTTTGAGTTTTAAAGCGATTTTCAGTGTATGTTTAAAATTTACCTTCTCATTTAGTCAGTAAGTTAGAGACAGAGGGAGAGAAAGACAAAGACTCTTTTTGGACACAGTAAGAGGGGGAGAGACAGAGAGGGGGTGGGTGGGGGATGGGCTGTCTGTATTAAACCATATAACTTATTATTAGCAAAAATGTAAAGGTAAAGGTCAAGATGTGCCACCCCCCCTACCTATCTCAGTTAATTCTATTTTTCCGTTATTGCCTTTCTTACCATACATAAAGCTGTATTTTAGGAACATTTTTAGCTAATAACCTTTTTGGAATACTAACCCTATCCCTAACCCTAGCCCTAAACCTAACCCTACCCCCCACCCTATAAGACGGAAAAACGCAACGAACCACAACTACCACAACTGTGACAAATCGCGGTGTACTGCAGTACATAGTGGGGGGTAGGGTTAGATTTAGGGCTAGGGTTAGGGATAGGGTTAGTATTCCAAAAAGGTTATTAGCTAAAAATGTTCCTAAAATACAGCTTTATGTATGGTAAGAAAGGCAAAAACGGAAAAATAGAATTAACCGAGAAATGCAGGGGGGGGTGGCACATCTTTACCTTTACCGAGAGTCTGCATTGTCAGTAGTTAGGTTAGGTTAGGTTAGGTTAGGTACATTATAGTCACAGAGGTGTCTGTGAAATTCGGGTTGCTCCCACCTGGAGAGCGCGTCGCAGCCAGAGGCGCACCACCCACATTTAAAAAAAAAAATTTGCATGCGATTTTTGTGTGACTGATGAGGAAGGAAGGGAGGGGGGTAAATTTTGACCAAATGACGACACTTTTCGTTGCCACTGGGTTTAGCATGTGCTAAGTGCATGGGCACATGTGACCTCGGTTTATCGTCTCATCCGAAAAACTCCATGTTCAGACCGCAAGGCCTAGTGCAAAGTGAGAGGAAAAATCCCCTGTACCCAGGTTCAAACTCGGGTTTACTTGACACGAAGCGAACGCGCTACCACTGTGCCACTCTACGCTGTTATGAACAGTGGAACAGTTATGAACCTATCTTCAAGGCAGAAAATGAGGAATAAAGGGGCACCGTGAGCTATATAGTAGGCCTAAAGTAAAGAAACACTAGAACGGCTTGCCAGGTGAGGCGCTTGGTCCCAGGGGCCTGGTATCAGCTTGGCAACCGTTCATGAGGTACGGTTGAAGGACAACTTGCATTTCAGATCATCATCTAACAGAGAGCTCCTAGCTGCTGGCTTTTATGGCTGAGGGGGGGCCCTCTGTGCTGTGCTCCAGGGGTTATAAACTTGTGATTTATGGATAGCAGCTGGGGGAACAGAAGGGCCTGCGCAAGATCCAAGATCGACAGTCACATTACCTTGTCACCAACGAAAGTTCACACACACATTTCACTTAACTTGTCCTTTTAAAAGTTTTTTTTATCAACCCAGTTTTGTTTTCTTGTTGTTCTCTTGTCTTGGATCCTGTCAAGGAGAGAGACAGAGAGAGAGAGAGGGGGGAGGGGGGGGGGGGGAGTGGTTGTGAGGGTGGACGGATAGGGGGGGGGAAGTTAGTGTGTGTCTTCTTCTTCGCCTCAGGCAGCCAACTTCATCAGGCTGTGTGTGTGTGCGTGTGTGCGTGTGCGTGTGTGTGTGTGTGTGTGTGTGTGTGTGTGTGTGTGTGTGTGTGTGTGTGTGTGTGTGTGTGAAAGAGAGAGAGAGAGAGAGTAAATAAATGTTCCCCCAATAGTCAGTGTTTACTTCTATTCTTTAGTCGTACAATATAGTATACATGTACAGTAGATTCCTGCTAACTCAAAAACGAACATAGCTCAAAGGCACTGGGTAACTTGCAATCTTTTTTTGGTCCCAGTTTAATAATCCTTATAATGCTAAAATGTCTTTTTAACTCAAAATATTGGCTATGTCAAAATAAAATTTCAGTCCTTCCAATTTTGACAAGCGATTTTCACTGTACAAGTTTACTTTTACCAACCTGTGCTGTGAAAAGATTGTTATATAAAGTACTAAAACAGATAGTCATCGAAAGATGGTGGAATTGATTCTGATTTACTGATTGACACGGTAGTCACAAGTGACGAGTGTGAAAATGTTCACCCTAAGGTGCTAAGTCTTCCGTTATATTACAGGTTTCAGCTGGCGTGTCTTTACATATTTTTATTATAAAAAAATATATGGTAGTATGTGTGTGTGTGTGCTGATATAGAATCTACAGTGCATAGCACTGACCTCATTGTTATACAATAGTTGTTCAATTATTTAACTGCCACCATGAGACAGAGAGAGAAAGGGGAGTGTTACCTGTAATTTACCTGTAGGTAAATGGCTTACCATGCAAGATGGTAAGTAGTACTAACTTCACATACAATGATACATCACACCTGAAGAACTGAGAGAAGACAGAAGGTTCAGACAGGTTGTTTCAATGCCGAGTTGAGGAGAACATGAACATGGTTACAGTTGGCAGATAAAAATATATGTATCCAAAGTCACACACTTCTTTGGCATCTTGATTCTGACTGAAAATGTCTCACGAAGCAAACACTACGTCTACAGTGTAACATTTGCAGGACAGTCCCCTTTTAAAACTAGTTTTTACTATTGTATTAGCATTACTAATTATATCTGTCTGCCCTCCTCCCCCCCCTCCTCTCTCTCTCTCTCTCTCTCTCTCTCTCTCTCTCTCTCTCTCTCTCTCTCTCTCTCTCTCTCTCTCTCTCTCTCTCTCTCTCCATTCTCACTTTCTATTTGCTCTCTCACAGCTTCTAGTTGAACACCTTGACCTTGTTTTGATTTTTAATTTTAATTCATTTTGACCCAGTATTAAATGAAAGAATGGAAACAAGGCATGGCAAGGCAAATTCAAATGCTTTATTTCATACCCACTTGGACCCACCCAAACAAGCACAAAGGGACATTTAAAAAGAAAATGAGTTGTAACATATGTTTTTAGTCACTTTTTTAAGCTGCCTGTAGCCTGCAGTGTAAGTGTTCTTCGTAATACAAAGCCAGTTTATACCTAAATGAATAGACTTTGCTTGGGAACATCTCTGATTCTGAATAGTGTTTTGCAAACAACCACACTGGTGTCAATGCAAAACTTCAACTGTCCCTGTTTTTCTCTCTCACTGTTTTGTGCTATCTTATTCAGGTATTGCAAAATTCTCACGCATTCACACACTTATATTAAATATATGTGCACACATGTACCCATACACACGTGTGTGTGTTTTATATAGCAAAAATTATGTTTAGGATCCCAAATAGCCAGGTATCTTTGTATTGTGCTTTGCCCTCCAGGGGTAAGTGAACTTTAAAATTAAACAAATAAAACCTTAGTTCAAGAAATATGAGTGGTACAGGCAAGTGGAGGCAATAGCATGCATGAAAAAATACTTTATAACATGTAAAGTATTAAGGTCATTGGGAATTTTGTTTGGTAAAAGTTGTATTTTATGGTGTTTTTTTTTAAAAAAGTCATGCAGTGGTGCATCATACTCATGCAAAATCTAAAGATCTAGTCTTCATGTTGTTGTTGTTGTTGTCTTACCCTTGCTTAAAGACTCCA
Organism: Phymorhynchus buccinoides; assembly: GCA_017654935.2. Classification (NCBI taxonomy): domain Eukaryota; kingdom Metazoa; phylum Mollusca; class Gastropoda; order Neogastropoda; family Raphitomidae; genus Phymorhynchus; species Phymorhynchus buccinoides. The sequence continues at coordinate 14,503 of JAGGCT020000942.1, forward strand.
GGGATCATCCCAACAGCCGAAGCACTTGAACACTATGGTACAAATGCACCAGCTAGGGATGAGAACATTACGTGTGTGACCGTTTTTTATTACCCCGCCACGTGAGCAGCCACACTCCGACTTCGGAGGATAGTCTTCATGTTAATTTGCCTAATTAAGTTTTGTACAGTATCTGACCTTTACATGGGCCAAAGCTCATTAGATAGTCTATTGTTTTACCCACCACGCATGGCTGTACAATGCAACAAAACTAAACGATTTCCGATTTCCGGATAGTCAGTCCATGTAGTTCGTTTGTCCATAGACATGTCTGGGCATGATAAACTTGGGATCATTTTTCATTAGGAAGAAGGGCAGTAGGGTGAACCAGCCGGAGGTTTATCTCTTCCTCTAGGTTTTTGTCCTTACCCAATTGGCTTAGCTGAGGATGAATGCACACACAGCACACCTAACATATAATTAGGGTTGCCTAAGTATTGGTTTGCTTTTAAAGACCCCCCACGTCACGTGTCAAAATCACGGTTTTCACGTGTTTTCCCTCTTATAGTTGGTAAGAAATCTTCCTAGCATAAGAGGGAATGTGACGCGTGACGTGGGGGGTCTTTAAGGCCTTTTCCCTGTTCACATTTTCTTTCATGGTCTAATAAACTATCTTGTTGTTTTGCCATCTGGTTGCAAAACAATTAGTTACAGAGTGTAATGTTTCAGATACTAATTAGGTACATAAGTTTAACCCTTTTCGCCGCCAGCCATTTTTCAGTCAAAAAGTACCATTTAACTTAACTGGGTAGAAAAAAAGAAATATCTGCAATATTGCAAATTCCTCTGTGAGTGTGACATTTAGAACATTAGGCCTATCTTTACCTCCCAAATTTAAGAAAATGGGGTCATTGGATAACTGGCCCTGATTTTATGCCTTTTAGTGACATGGGTGTTATTAAAACCATTGTGGTGCTAAAATGCGACATTGGCGGTGAAAGGGTTAATGAGATTTTTTTTTTGGGGGGAGGGGATACACAAATACTGAAATACTCAAATAGGCCTAATCTGTGTATTGTTAAAAATAAGTTACTGCCATTAAACATGCGACTTCTGAGAATGATTCTGTTACGGTAACCAGTGTTACTTGATCATGAATTGCATGAACACTCACTACATTGTATGGTTATGATGTTCACATGCCAAGTAACGTTTTAACTGTTGCTGTAAAATGTATGGTTTGTGTCTGATTTTTTGGGTTAAATTTCCGATCAGAACTGCTGAAAGACTAGAGGTTATACACAATCAGATCAGCGTCAAACGGATGGAGGGAAACAGAGATGGGGATCAGGGATTGGGGGTGGTATGAGGATTATGAAGATAAAGATCAGTTGGGATGTTGGTAGTACTAGTACATGTAGTAGGGTGTGGTAGGGTAGGTCCGGGCATGGAGTGGAAAGTCCCATGCAACAGCTGGTGGTGGTACATGTATATGCCTGGTCGACTAGCTATTGACCTGAAGTCCCCTCCTCTTCCTCCCTCCCCCCTCCTCCCCAGCAAGCATGCAGCGTTGTGTTGTCACCCACCATCTATCACAGTGTGTGGGCCCGTGCACTGACTGCATCACATTATCCTCTGAAGTCGGAGTGTGGCTGCCCACGTGGCGGGGTAATCAAAATCAGTCACACGTAATGTTCTCATCCCTAACTGGTGCATTTGCATCATAGTGTTCAAGTGCTTCGGCTGTTGGGATGATGCCTGGAGTCTTTACGCCAGGGTAAGACAACGAACAAACAAACAAACTGCATCACATCACACTGTGGGGACCCACTGATGTAGACATGACTGAATTGCACCCAGCTATGCTAAATGAACGGACAGACATAACATAGCAGCAAGCGACAGCCTGTTAGGGGTTGTACCTACGCCCCATTACAACTATACTTGCTGTGCATAATGAATGAAGTGAAAGGCTGCTGGGATGTGATGAAGCGGAAGAAAGGGTTGTCCATTAGTACCAGGTGGATAGGAGTGCTCTGCATTAAAGCTCAGCCCTTTGTGAAGTGGTGTTCATTAGATCCAGGTCAGTGAGCATTGTCTATGTATGCAGCCTTTGTTTGCTGCATGAACCTGAACTTAACACCCTGAACTCTTGAACCCTTTTTGGGGGTTGTAAATTAGCATCTTTGATATCTGATCTTTGTTTTCTACATTGTTTTCGTTTTGGATTCTCGTGCCATCTGATCAGACCAAGCCAAGAATGCCGAAAGTAAAAACAGCACAAACAAACACACACAAATTACAGGAAGGCACCCTTAATAACCTCTACCCTGTGCTCATTTCATTTCATAAGTTTTCTTGAGATCTGAAGGAAAAAAACAAAAACAAAAAACAAAACAAAAAAACCCCAAGCAATGAGAGACTTAGTGCGATTTCTCTCACGCCAGAGGGCATGACGCTCGCTCGTGTGGGGCTAATCCTCTCTATATTATTAGTTGGGGATAAAGAAAGAGAGAGAGACAGTGAGTGGTCATACCATCACTCTCTCTCTCACTACGCCCAAGTAAGAAAATCGCGTGATAAGCCCCTAGTGCATTGACTGCCCTCTGGCGTGAAAAATATCGCCATAGGTTGACCATTTGATTGTAAGCTTTTCTGTCATTTGTATGTTCAGGAATTTTCACCGTATTTTTGACCAGTGCAAATTATTTGTTGATGTCCAGATGATAATGGTGACCAATGCCATATTCTTCATCAATAATTTTCACAAATGCAGGAAAAGCTAAAGAAATTTTCTTTTTTACTGTCTTGTTTCTTTTGAATGTAAGGGGCATCATAATATAAAATAATAAAATGCACCCCCTCAAATCTTACTCTATGACAGCATCTTACCATATTATTAGTCATATCATAAGATGCAGGGAGTTTTGGTCTGGGAAAAACAAACCAACGGTTATATATTTCATTATAGCCGGTAGGATATAAAATAAAATAGAAATGGTCTTATAACTTGTGTAGTTCATATAGCTTTGCAGGTACATTTTCTTGATTAAACCCCCTCAACAAAAACGTTTATTCTCTCGCGGAAAAGAGCCTTTTAACTTAAGATTGTTTCATTGTCAACGACTGATTTTCTGTTTAATAGTGACTAGGGCAATAGAGAGACTGGGTAGGTGACAGTCCTGTTGACAGTGTTATATACAGTAAAAATCGCTTTGAACCCTTTCACCGCCAGACATATTTCAGCCAAATATTTCCATTAAATTGACCTGGGTAGAGAACAAAATCCATCTGCAGTATTGGGGATTCTTGGGGGATTCTTCTGTGACAGATATAAAATAAGGTCTATCCGTACTTCCCAAAATTAAGACAATAGGGTCTTTGGATAATACTAATAGGCCCCAATTTGATGCCTTTTAGTGACATAGGTGTTAAGTCACTGTGGTGCTAAAATGTGACTTTGGCGGTGAAAGGGCTACAGTCAAAATTGAAGGGACTTGAATTTTATTTTGAGATAGCCAATATTTTGAGTTAAAAAGACTTTTCAACATAGAGATTATTATACTGGGACCCAAAAATTTTTTGGTTCAGTTATCCAGTGTTTTTGTGTTATCAGTTCTCCACCAAAGATATTCTAAAAGGGTAAGATGGATTACTTAAAAGCTTGGCGAACCGGGCTTATAGAGTTATCGTTAGTGCGGACGTGTACACTATTCACAGTGGAGGCTATCCAAAAACTCGGACTGGAACTTGAACAGAGAATTCAACTGGCCTATCGATGTGTAAAATGTGTCACGTTTCAAAGGGACATAACCAGTGTTTCTGTCCTCACTACTCGTATAGGGAAAAGAGACGGGATGTTTATCTTCCCCTGTACTGTCTTTGTCTCCACTGTATTCCTTTTGGGTCATAACTAATGCGTGCCACACAAGTTGAACTGAATTGCCTGTTCAGGGTGGTTGGCCCTGGGTGAGTGGACGTTAAGCCAAGAACAGTATATTTACTATAGCGTCATTGGTTAAGCTGTGTGCTAAACTTGGACTGTACATACAATGCAAAGGTTGTGCTCATGGCTGGCATATCTCGGTACAGTGGAACCTCCCTTAAAAGACCTCCCATTATAAGACTCCCTCCCACAAAAGACCTACTTCTCTGAGACATTCCCCTTCTTTGTAAGTATTAAAATCACCTCCCTTTATAGACCCCTCCCTTATAAGACCTCATTTTGGATGATTTTTGAAGGTCTTATAAGGGACGTTCCACTGTATATCACGCAGTGTCCAGCAGCTATAATAAGGTACCGTATTTTACGGACTTCAAGGCGTACCTGATTATAAGGCGCACCCCCAAAATTTTACACAAAATTCAGATTTTTAAAATTATAGTTTCTTGCTATATTATCAGTCACATTATAAGGTGCAGGGGTCTCAGTCTAGGAAAAAAAGTATCGCCTTATATTTATAATCCGTAAAATACAGTAGTTTGCATAAGAACAGGGGACTTTTTTTCACTTTCTTCTGTCTGACTCCATTCTGCCCATTCTCTGTGTGTGTTATTCTGTTGACAAAGTTCACTGATGGTAATGATGATCATGACGATGATCATGGTGATGATGTTGAATGTTTACCATTTTGTCCATGTCCATTATTCTGTTTATATAACATCTGTAAATATGCCATAGCATGAGGCTGTGTCAGACCAGTTGACATAAGCTAGAACGCCAAGGCTACATCAAAATGTTGTTATGCTCTGAATGGTTGTCTTAAGCCATGACAAGCTCCCAGCATAATATCATCAGTCTAAAATCCCCCGAAGACAGAGTGCGGCTGCCCACATGGCGGGGTAAAAATCAAAACCAGTCACACACGTAATGTTCTCATCCCTAGCTGATGCATTTGTACCTTAGTGTTCAAGTGCTTCTCGCTGTTGGGATGATCCCTTGAGTCTTTTAGCCAGGGTAAGCCAACCAACCAACCAACATCTGTAAATAAAAATGTATCTGTTTGCTTTGTGCCTTGTCTCTCAATTTCTGTTTGTCTCTGTCTGTCTGTTTCTTTGTTTGTCTCTTTGTCTTCCTCCAGTAATGTTTGTTCATCAACAGTTCATCGACTGGAAAAAACAGCTAATACTGTTAAGAAGTCATGTTCATCACCTTCATGTAAATATGTTGCGTGTGTACTCAGAATAGTAAATAAGTTGGTAGTACCAGTTCATTCATTAACTACATTCCAAAGCCTTAGAGGGTTGACCTACCTCTGCGTGTCTCTCTTTCTTGTTTGTCTACAGTCTGTCTGTCTGTCTGTCTGTCTCTCTCTCTCTCTGACACATTAGCACACACACATGTATGCACATGCATGCATGCGTTCGTGCACATACCTATCAACCATGTGTGTGTATGTCACTATGTGTGTTTGTGTGTACGTACGCACGTGCCTTTGAGTCATTATTATTTTCAACATCAAAGAAGCGATTCAAGCACATAAATCAAACACAGACATATACCCAACTCAGGCCAAGGCCAGTTTTATTAAAAAGTCAAAGGCTGACCAACCAACCATCTCTTAATTAATCGGTGGACACAGTAGTGTGACAGTTGTGGGTCAGTATTCAGTAATACAAAGAAAGAGTCGGCAGTGGCCCCAAGGTATTTCATACAGAACAGTCACAGCAAGGTGAGCATGAATGAAAGGCCCAGTTTTGTGCACATACCCATCAACCATGTGTGTGTGTGTCAGTGTGTACGCACATTTTTTGGAGTCATTATTATTTTCAACATCAAAGAAACGATTCAAGCACATAAATCAAACACAGACATATACCCAACTAAAGCCTCATGCCAAGGCCAGTTTTATTAAAAAAAGTCAAAGGCTGACCGACCAACCAACCGTCTCTCATAGTCTCAATTAATCGTTGGACACAGTAGTGTGACAGTTGTGGGTCAGTATTCAGTAATGTAAAGAAATAGTCAGCAGTGGCCCCAAGGTATTTCATACAGAGCAGTCACAGCAAGGTGAGCATGAATGAAAGGCCCAGTTTTGTAGGTAGTAGGCCATTCACTATAATACAAGGTTGTAATGTGGCCCAAAAAATAAAAGCAGGGACGGGGGCAGGGCAGGATTGTAGTGGGTGGATGGATAATATAAAGAAAGGGGCGGGGAATGGTATCTGACATTCCTTGCTCCACTGTTGTGTGTTGACACTGGAGAGCCCCGCATTCCAATGGTGTCGATGGTGGTGGTGGTGGTGGTGGTGGTCCTTGTCTGCCGGCCTGTTAGTAGAGTTAGTGTAGGCTTTCAGTCAGTCGGTACAGAGGCCAGTCAAGTCACACAGGTAGGAAAGTCAGTATATAGTAAGTGACCCACACAAACCTGGCTAAGCAAATCCACCACTCTCCCGACCCTCATTCACACCCTCCCACACTTACACACCTGTCTCTTACACACCTTTACTTTGATCTACAGCCTTTTCCTTGTTGGGTGTCCCTTTTATGCCTTCCCTTTTCAGTTCATTTCCTTATCTGCACAAGTATAGCGTGGCTTTTTAGAAAAATACGATATTGATCCTACTAGTACTACTGATCAGAATGTTTTTGTGTTGGTCTTATGAAAGCTGTTCAGTTTTTGTTCTGACTATTTATTTAATTGTTGATTTATTTATTTGCTTAATTATTTACATTTTACAAAAAGCATCTGAAACACTATTCTAAAAGCTTCTACTTCACTTCTTCTACACCACAGGGCTGAGTGTAAGAAAGCACTGATGCATATCATTATCCTGTATACATAAAAATGTGTTCGTTTGTTCGTTCCCAGAAGTTCAAACTTCAGGAACTTTTTTTTTTTTAAGAATGTAGCATATTTTTTTATATAAAAAAAATGAATTTTCTGGTATACTCTTAATAATAACATAATTGATGAGAAGTAATGAAGTGGCTTTGTTTTGTTTTGTTTCCAATGAACATTGTTTGCAGGAGTGTTGTAGTCTTGTACTCTCACTGTAACTATAGACTCCTTTCTAGTGGAAATGTTGAATGAGCTAATGAGCAGATGGATATTTCATTTTACTTGCAGTGTGACTTATTGATATCACACATGTTCATATTGCACCAACATAAAGTGTCAGCCTTTCTTCTGTCAATATGTTATTAGCTTATGATCTCATACCGATCTGCTGCTCATCGTTGGAACATCCTGATCCTTATACACAGGTTAAAAAGGAAAGAAAACAAACACAGGCATACACACATACACACATGTATCACACACAGACACACACACACACACACATATCACACACACAGACACATGCACGCACACACACAGACACACACACACAGAGACATACACACAGACACACACACACATACACACATGCACACACATATATATCACACACGCACACGCACACGCACACACACACACACACACACACACACACACACCACACACACACACACACACACACACACACACACACACACACACACACACACACACACACACACACACACCTAGCTACTACAGTAAAAACCACTTAAGTCAAAATTGAAGGGACTGAAATTTTATTTTGAGATAGCAAATATTTTGAGTTAAAAAGACTTTTCAACATAAACTGGGACACAAAAATTATTGTGAGTTATCCAGTGTTTTAGAGCTACCCGTTTTTGAGTTCTCAGGATTCCACTGTACAATCCTTCATGTTGATTGTAAAGTTGTGCCACTGTGTTGTCATACATAACTGCTTAATATGATCCTACAACACCCCTCTCACCCTACCCCACCCACTATTTCTTTTTCCTTTTTTTTTGCCTTTTGAAGGAGCTAGGAGTTTGTCCCTTGAGTTGACTTCTGTTGTAGGCATTAAGTTAAGAAGTCGGTCACGCACTGTTGGCTTTCACACCTCTCAGTCAATGAGGTAGTACACTGGTTTGAACTTTGTGTTTACTACCCCTTCCTATTAATATTTAGGCAACTTGTAATCCAGTAAGAGAGAGACATGGAACATATGTGTGTCTGAGAGAGAGAGAGAGAGAGAGAGAGAGAGAGAGAGAGAGAGAGAGAGAGAGGGGGGGGGAGGGGGGGGAGAAAGAGAGAGAGAGAGAGAACACTGAACATTGAAAAATGCTGAACAATTTTATTTTACAAGAATAAAGATTTTAGGCTATTCTTCCAATCTGTCCTGAGAGAGCACTTTGGGGATCACACACGCATGCGCACACACACACAAATGCTTGTGCGCACACACACACACGCTTGCATGCACACACACACACTTGCGCATGTACATATGCACACTCACGCATTCATGTATACACACACACACACAAGAAGAATATGTAAAAGGGCAGAAGTTAGAAGAAAGCGGAGTGCATGGCAAGGAGGTGGTGTCAAAATAATCCAGCTCGTCAACTGATCCAGTCAGTGTGAAGTCACAGCTGTTACAGGCCCAAAAGATCAGATTTCCTAGTGTGCTATAATAAGGGCAGTGTTAGTATCACAGCTAACTTTCATGTGGAAAGAGATTATGATTTGGTTTTTTTAATGCTCAGACTGACAATATGATCCCCCACATTCCAATGTCACTGCCGTCACATTGCCATTCCTATCCCAACTCCCATTTTCTGACTTCCCCTTTCCTCCACGCCCTCAAAATAGAACCATGACAGCCAAATACTCTCTCTCTGTCTCTTTTTTTCTCAGTCTCTCCCTCTCGTTGTTTTTCTTTCCCTAACTACCTTTGTATCTTAGTATAATTTGGCTTCCTTTGTGTTCAATGTTGTATGTTTACAAAGGACAGATTGTAAGGATAAGGTTCGCCTAAAATCTTCAGTCTTAACAAAATAATGAAGTTTTTAGTGCTCAGTGCCCTCTCTCTCTCTCTCTCTCTCTCTCTCTCTCTCTCTCTCTCTCTCTCTCTCTCTCTCTCTCTCTCTCTCTCTCTCTCTCTCTCTCTCTCTCTCTCTCTCTCTCACACACACACACACACACACACACACACACACACACACACACACACACAACACACACACACACACACACACACACACACACACACACACACACACACACACACACACACACACACACTTGTGCGCACAAAGAGACGGAAACACAAAGAGAGAGAGTTGTGTGAAAAGGGATCATTTGTTGACTGTTTTTAGTCATGCGTGAGTAGCCCTTGCCATAAACATTTTGATCAGTGAACATGAGAGTTGAAATCTACATTACGGTTACCAAGCTCAGAGGAGCGGAACTCCTTTTTGTAGTTATCGTATGCGATTCCTCACTTGCATGATTCTGTTCGATATTTCCCATTCCCCGTTTCCCTCACTTTTATTCCTGTGTTGCTCCAGTCAACCATTGCATGGAGAGGAAATGACCTCCATAGATATTGATCTACCTAAGCGTTATGTAGTAGTAGTAGTAGTAGTACGCCCGCTTAGGCTCTTGGGAAGCTGTTTACAAGTTTGTTCGTGTGCCGATAATGGACAGACATGCACGAAAGGATAGTCTGGGTGTGTTTTTATCCTGGGCTATCTTTGTGATATATTTCTTGGAAACATGGAGATGGCATGTGATGTGATTGTGAAAATTGTCATGAATTTATTGTGATTGTGAAAATTGTCATGAATTTATTGTGCACAGATCTCTGATACTGTGATTGTGTGTGTGTGTTTTGTGTTGTGTGTGTGTCGTGTGTGTGTGTGTGCATAGACTATAATTGTGAAGTTTAGGTCCAAGGAAAACTATTTATTTTATATACATTCATAATCATAGTTTTACTAACGTTCAACAGTGTGTTATCGTATTGTGTGTGTTTTGTGTTGTGTTGTGTTGTGTTGTGTGTGTGTCATGTGTGTGTGTGTGCATAGACTATAATTGTGAAGTTTAGGTCCAAGGAAGAACTATTTATTTTATATACATTCATAGTTTTACTAACGTTCAACAGTGTGTTATCGTAGTGTGTGTGTGTTTTGTGTTGTGTTGTGTTGTGTTGTGTTGTGTGTGTGTCGTGTGTGTGTGTCTGCATAGACTATAATTGTGAAGTTTAGGTTCAAGGAAGAACTATTTATTTTATATACATTCATAGTTTTACTAACGTTCAACAGTGTGTTATCATATTGTGTGTGTGTGTGGTGTGGTGTGGTGTGGTGTGGTGTCACCGTGGTGTGGTGTGGTGTGGTGTGTGTGGTGTGGTGTGGTGTGTGTGTGTGTGTTGTGTGCATGCACATGTGGGTGTGTGGGTGTTATTCTGGTGCCGAAACGGCAACAGTATGCATGTTTTTTAGTGCCTGTATGGTTTTGTGTGTGTGACAGTGTCAATTTTAGCCAAAAATACTAGACAGATTTGTATCAAATTTGGCAATGGGGTAGACACCGTGAAAAGGAAGGCTCCTTTCGATATTAGTGACTGTGACCTTGAAGTTTGACCTTGAGGACCAAAATGTCCTTTGGGCTATATATTTCATTTCTGAGCTGTATAACAGTATTTCATGAACCAATTAACAGAATCGCTTCAA
>JAGGCT020000943.1:0-175000 GCA_017654935.2 Phymorhynchus buccinoides
AATGTGCTGTTAGTAAAGGAGTATAAAGAGTGAAAAAGTGCGGAGCAAACAAACAAACAGCAACTCTGGTGTTGTTGTTTTAAAAGAGACACAATTTGAACGATTCAATTTCATCATAAGCAGCTTTGACCGAAATTGTTCCCCTTTACAAGCATGGAAGAAACTGTTACTTTCGAATTGGGAAATCAGGATAAGGACTGACGTTGTCATCAGCACACATATAATTTTTTCATAGCGTCAAGCAGATCACTGTTAATATGATCACATTTCTGAAAGAAGAAGAAAAACAGATGAGAGTGCAATAGGAAGCACATGTTTTTCCATGAATTGTTCAGTCACTGTCTGATAAGCCGTTCTATTTGTTAAGGTCTTAACACGGCTGTGAACAGTTGAAGGTAATATTTGTCAAGGAGATACTATTTAGCACACTGTGTTGTCCTTTTCTTAACAAGATTTTTTTCCAGTTGTTGCTGAACAGATCACAGTCAGGCAGTTAATCAAAGACGTTTAATTAGCAAACATTTGTCAAAAGGAAATTTCTCTGAAAGGAAATTCTAAAGAATAGAATTTTGGATGGCTGTTATGCTATTTATATGACTTCTAGTCATCATTTTGTTTTCCTTGTTAAAAAGCAGCAATTAAGTATGTAGTATCAGTACCATAGCCGATGAGGTTTAGCCGAGGCGTGGTTACTGTTACACTTATCTGTATTGTTAAAACATCGGGACTTTACTGGTGTGGCACTGCCTCCAGTGTCGTTCCCACCATCTTTGTATCTACAAATGTCCCATATGTGTCTGTTCCAGACCGAGAGGACGTAAAACACCATTTTTCATTCATTCATTTTGTTTTCCGTTGTGTTGTTTTAAGGACTTCTGGTCAACATCTTGCTTTAGAACTTAACTTTTATAAACAAAATGTCATTACATTTTGAATAAGCTTTTGTTATGCTTTTGAATCAAATTATAAGATAGAGCTTTTATGGTGCAAAATCAAATCTTAAGATACATGTATTTGTTTTGAATCTCTCTTCCAAAATTAAGCTTTACTTTAAAGGAACTAATCCATTTTGGGGATGTTTGCTCACTAAGTCTAACTGAAGATTTATTTGCCAGCATTCAGAGAGTTCTGACATCAGGCCAGCATTGAAAAGGTTCATAGCACTTTTATGTACTGTTGTGTTGTTCAGTATAAATGGACTTGCTGTAAGATATTCAAATGTTCAAGCTGGCTGCCTGACAAGCGGAGAGAAAGAGAGAACGGATACAGAGGATTATAGAATCCTGATTACTGACTGTAAGCAGTTGGAAAGAACTGTGAATTGGTGATTGTTTGCGTATAGTAATCTGAGGTCAATATGATCTCCGAGTGTTGCCATTATGCATGTAAAGTGCAGAAATGTACTGGGAGAACATTCGTCCTTTCCTTAGCTGAGCTACTCACAGGCAAAACTTTGCTCAGGCATTAATACTTATAAATTATAAGTCGATGGCTTGGAGCGGACTATCTTTAGATAGTCCATTGACATATTATTGAACTTATTAGATAAAAAAAAGACTGCAGAAATATAAAAAACAAAAAACCCTTTTTATATTTCTGCAGTCATTGTTTGATATAGTTTTTGTAATTCCAATAATATTATAGTCCGTTTTGACTCCAAACCATCGTATTATTACTACACAACCTCTGATACTCCTGCTATGCAGCATGGGTGGGTTCTCTTATCCAGATGCACTAAACCAAAGAGAAAAAGATATACAGAATGAAACAGTATTCCTGAGCCAAAACAGTTTGTCTTTCTGTTCTTTTTTTGTTGTTTCCATTTTACAAGACAAAATAAATCTTATTGATTGCTTAGCCAGAAACAAGTCTGTCTGATCTTGTTTCCATTTTTAAAAGGAAGAAAAACCTCTGATTTCGTTTTAGACAATCGGGAAAGTCTTTTCAGTTGTTGTTTGGTTGGTTTCATTCATTATGAAGATGAGAACTGTAGGAGAATGCATTTGTGAGTGTGTGGTTCTGTGAATGACGAATGATTTTAAAGAATAGTCAGGTTTATGTTCTTGTTAAATTTTTGATTTAAGTATAGATAACATTTACCCGGTATAAAGGCTGTCTCCAAGTTTGTGTGTGTCAGGGTTTTTAGTGTTGTTATGGCATCTATGTAGTCCTAGATCTATAAGAATTGGAGAACATTGGAACTGGAACGAGGGCCTGCGTGTTTCTCTGTCTGTCTTTCTGTGTGTGATGGGAATTGTGCTGCCTTCAAGACCCTAAACTACCGAACTTAATAAGTATACAAAAAAAATGTATAGAACTATCCCCATTATCATAACAATCATTTCATTATGTTGTTCTACCCAGAGTCGGAATACTAAAGGGGGTGGGGGGTGGGTTATTGTTTTGTTGTAAACAGTTTTGGTTAAAAGAAACAAAAAGGGTCATCTTAAAATCAGAAAGGTTTTACTAGATTTCGTCAACACTTCTCGTCACATAGTTAATCATGCCGTGAAATGATTACTTACGCGACGCATATGTCATGTTAGTAGCATATCATGTGCTCCGGTTTTGGTTGCCATGTTTGAACTATAAGCACGCGTTCGTGCATGTCAGTATGAATCAAGAGCATCCAGGCACCTAGCTTGCCACCCGCACGTCACATGGTGTCAGAAGTGTTGTTTCATCAAAAGAACCATATATTGTGCTGTTTCTACTACAAATGGCGAAGATTCATCCTCCTGAAAAGTTTGACTTTTGCCGACCAGTGGAATGGCCAGAATGGCGAGAACGTTTTGCCCGTTTTCGCCTAGCATCAAAACTCCACAAAGAGGACGGAGATGTGCAAGTTAGTTTTTTGATCTATGCCATGGGGCCAGAGGCAGACAAAATCTTTAAGACATTTGGTCTGACAGAAGCACAAAGCTGCAATTATGATGCAGTGCTGGCCAAGTTTAATGAGCACTTCATTCCAAAATGAAATATTTTCCATGAGAGGGCTAGATTTTACTCCCGCATCCAATATGCCGGAGAGACTGTAGAGCAATTTGTGAGAAGTTTGCGAGATTTGGCCGCTCACTGCGATTTCAAAGAGACAGAAAAAGAAACAGTAAGGGACAGACTCGTGATTAGACAAGGACGTGTCTCAAAAGTGCAACAGTCTGCAGACCATTTAGACAATGTCTATGTTACAGCTCGCTGATACAATGACTCTTCTGACTCTCCCTTGGCTCAAAAACTGGGGCTATGTTTATATGGCTTGCGATCTTGGTTTTGTTTGTTTTATATCTTTAAATTGGTCCCATTTCATATTTCATTATGATTCAAATACATTATTTCCTTGGTAACGACTGGACAATGTCTCAATAATTGCCGTTAAAATGTTGTTCACACATTATTTCCTTGGTAACGACTGGACAGTGTCTCAATAATTGCCGTTAAAATTTTGTTCACACATTATTTCCTTGGTAACGACTGGACAATGTCTCAATAATTGCCGTTAAAATGTTGTTCACACATTATTTCCTTGGTAACGACTGAACAGTGTCTCAATAATTGCCATTAACATTTTGTTCACACATTATTTCCTTGGTAACGACTGAACAGTGTCTCAATAATTGCCGTTAAAATTTTGTTCACACATTATTTCCTTGGTAACGACTGAACAGTGTCTCAATAATTGCCATTAAAATTTTGTTCACACATTATTTCCTTGGTAACGACTGAACAGTGTCTCAATAATTGCCATTAACATTTTGTTCACACATTATTTCCTTGGTAACGACTGGACAGTGTCTCAATAATTGCCGTTAAAATTTTGTTCACACATTATTTCCTTGGTAACGACTGGACAGTGTCTCAATAATTGCCGTTAAAAGTTTGTTCACACATTATTTCCTTGGTAACGACTGGACAGTGTCTCAATAATTGCCGTTAAAATTTTGTTCACACATTATTTCCTTGGTAACGACTGGACAATGTCTCAATAATTGCCGTTAAAATTTTGTTCACACATTATTTCCTTGGTAACGACTGAACAGTGTCTCAATAATTGCCATTACAATTTTGTTCAGACATTATTTCCTTGGCTTATCCAATGGGCATCAAGTCAGTATCAGTATGACGATTTCTGCATGTTTTTTTTGGGGAGGGTATGTTTTCTTGTGTCTTTTCCGTTCGGTATATGCCGCAAGTGTCTTTTTGTTTCCTTGTACTCATAATTTCTATGCAACTTGTTGAAATGACATGGGTGGGAAAGAGAACAAAGCAGGCAAGATAGGAGGAAGAGGTGCCTTTGTTTCTTCTTCTTCTTCCAGTAACCCTTTTGCCCGCCAATGTTGCATTTCTGCACCACACTGGTTTAAGTGCACCCATGCCACTAAAAGGCACGAAATTAGGATCTGATATCCAATGACCTTATGTTGTTAATTTTGGGATATTGTGAAAGGCTTTATTTGATGCACGTCATAGGGGGATCCGCAGTATTGAAGATGCCAACTTTTCTTTACCCAGATAGTTAGCTTTAACAGAAATGTTTGGCTGAAACATGGCTGGCGGCAAAAGGGTTAGGTATCCACAATCAACGATTTAAAAGGGACATTCCCTTTCGAATAAGAAGGCTGCTTGTTATTCAAGTTTCGAAACAATGACATTGAGGTGTGTTTTTTCCGAGAAATGAAACGAAATTATGGGCATGAGCTTAGAGATAATGATTTGTTTTACATGAAAGAAACTTTTTGTTTGTTTTTAGATCAACTTGATTCTGAGGATGAAATTTGAACAGTCTTTGTTTTTGAGATACCTGCGTTTGGTGGATTCAACGAGGTTAAGCATGCGGAGGGAAGGATAGAGAATCCTTGTCATTGCATTGTTTTCACCATGGTCACTGATGATGATTTTTTTCTTTCTTCTAGCAGAAAGCTGGGTATGCAAATCAGTGTGCAAATGAAAAGGAACACTTGTTTTCTAAATTTGCTTTCTGATATGATATGATCTTCCAGCTTGTTAAGACTAGGATGTGGGAAAACCCCCACAACACTGAGCTCTATAGACATCTGTCTGAGCTGAGGCTGAGCATGAGACTAGATAGTTTGTTGTATCGTGTGTGGGAAAAAAAGGTCAACTGCTATTATGTAGAGCATGAATTGGTAAGGCTAAGTAAGAATAGAAATGATCACATGTTGTGTACAGCTCATCACTGCACATGTACGCTCCTGCCTTCAAACAGAAATGATTCACTTTTGTCACATTGAATATTAGAACTCATGGTGTTCTTTTTTGTCACATTGAATATGACAACTCAAGATAAGAGAAGTGTGGGGGTGGAATGGTGTTCTTTTGAGGGAGCAAGACAGATGTTTCTGACATCATTTCCTGGTGCAAGATAAGAGAAGTGGGAAGGAGGGGGGGAGGGGGGGGATATGGGGGTGGAATGGTGTTCTTTTGATGGAGCAAGACAGATGTTTCTGACAACATTTCCTGGTGCAAGATAAGAGAAGTGGGAAGATGGGGGGGGGGGGGGAGGGGGGGATATGGGGGCGGAATGGTGTTCTTTTGAGGGAGCAAGACATAGATGTTTCTGACAACATTTCCTGGTGCAAGATAAGAGAAGTGGGAAGGAGGGGGGGGGGGGAGGTGTAGGATATGGGGGTGGAATGGTGTTCTTTTGAGGGAGCAAGACAGATGTTTCTGACATCATTTCCTGGTGCAAGATAAGAGAAGTGGGAAGGAGGGGGGGGGGGGGAGGTGTAGGATATGGGGTGGAATGGTGTTCTTTTGAGGGAGCAAGACAGATGTTTCTGACATCATTTCCTGGTGCAAGATAAGAGAAGTGGGAAGGAGGGGGGGAGGGGGGTGGTGGAATGGTGTTCTTTTGAGGGAGCAAGACAGATGTTTCTGACATCATTTCCTGGTGCAAGATAAGAGAAGTGGGAAGGAGGGGGGGAGGTGTAGGATATGGGGGTGGAATGGTGTTCTTTTGAGGGAGCAAGACAGATGTTTCTGACATCATTTCCTGGTGCAAGATAAGAGAAGTGGGAAGGAGGGGGGGGGGGGGGGGAGGTGTAGGATATGGGGTGGAATGGTGTTCTTTTGAGGGAGCAAGACAGATGTTTCTGACATCATTTCCTGGTGCAAGATAAGAGAAGTGGGAAGGAGGGGAGGGGGGGAGGTGTAGGATATGGGGTGGAATGGTGTTCTTTTGAGGGAGCAAGACAGATGTTTCTGACATCATTTCCTGGTGCAAGATAAGAGAAGTGGGAAGGATAAGGGGGGGAGAGGTGTAGTGGGGTGGAATGGTGTTCTTTTGAGGAGCAAGACAGATGTTTCTGACATCATTTCCTGGTGCAAGATAGGATAGGTGTAGGGGGGTGGAATGGTGTTCTTTTGAGGGAGCAAGACAGATGTTTCTGACATCATTTCCTGGTGCAAGATAAGAGAAGTGGGAAGGAGGGGGGGAGGTGTAGGATATGGGGGTGGTATGGATTACATTTTGTTCATTGGATGAATATTTTTTTCACGTTTTGTCTTTTTTTTATGATTGGTGCACATTTTTCACAAGACGTATTATCACTGAAAAGTTGTGGGAAGAAGAAGATAAATGTGACCCAGCACCACAAAAGGGACATTAAGTGTCAAAATGACCATTCTGAGAAACTGGCACAGTTGGAAACTTCACACAAATCTCTTTCTAATGATATACTAATCATTCTTGTATTCTTAGTTTTGTTGCAGAGTTATGAGCATTTAAAGTTGGTAAGGTGACTGTTGGCCATTTTAAGAATCACAGTCTAAAGTCTAGCCTATCCTATTAGAATGCATCAACCTACTAACTTTAAAGCACTTTTTGGAATATTTAGAGACCATATTAAAGATTATCCTTTATGGATATGAAAGATAAGATGTCAGAGAGCACGAAAATACCCATAACTCAAAATTAATAAAAATTAGATTTTTGACTTTGCAAGCCCGTTGTGAGAAACTAACCCAGCAACTTAATGTCCCTTTCGTGGTGCTGTGTCACAAATGTCGCTGAATTGGCTAGAGTAGATTTTTTTTCTTCTCCAATTTTAATGATTCTTATCTTTTTTTCCACATATTAACTTTATCTGTAACCATTGTTTGTACATTATCTTTTTTTCTCTCTTTATTTTACACCTTGATAATTTTATTGTTACTTTTTATCAATTGTTTCTGGTCTATTTTATAAATTACTTGTGGTTCTTTAATACTATCTTGTGGCCATTTTGATCACTTTCTAGTCTGTTGTACTTCTTATCAAAGTTATGCGTTCAACATAAATAAATAAAAATTATAAGGTAGCATTTTTATTGTATTTTTAAATTAAAAATAAAACAATAATTGTAATGCTAGTGAACATCTGGATAAACAGGGTCAGTGTGTGTGTAAATTGAGCTCTTTTTTTTCTTGCTTTTTTTAATTGAGCTCTTTTAGATGAGTCTGGGAGAAAAAAGATATTTTGATCCTGAAGCATTTCCATTTTTAATGTGTGTGTGTGGTTCTGTGGCCGCGGTGGACATTTTTGGAAAACGTACGCAAATCTGTTTTTTGGTGTGTTTTTTAAAAAAGAGGCTTTTATTGTGTTCTACACAAAAATTGGTTGATGTTATTTATAATGAAATAATGCTTTTTTTTTATGCATCGTGATTACTTTTTTATATGCATGCAAATTCCATTGTGATTGGTCAATCTGGTCCACCAGTCAAGGAATATGATCTTGGAAAGCCTGTGAAATAGATGGATTTTTTACCATTAAAAACCCAGTGCAAGTCCTTCTTCCGCGGTGTTTTTTTTTGCAATACGTCAGTCATTTTTTGCAGTGGTCATTCTATTCTCCCTATTAGCCCTTACATTTGAGCTTTCTAGCTGCCTTTAGACACTGCTGTCTCATCGACATTTAAATAATAACAAATCAAATGCTTATATTTTTGTTGTTTCAATATCATCATTTTTGTTGTTGTCTCTTTCTATAATGGACATGTATGTTTTAGAAAGACTAAAAATGTAAAGAGATACATTTACAAAGAGGGAAGAGAATTTAGTAGATTTATTTATTGATGTACATGGATGCTCCTGAATTGCAGGATGTCCTGAATTGCAGGATTTTTAAATTGCGTGAAGCCGGCGTCGCCGGATTATGAGAATCTGAGAAGCAACAATTTTCTTACACACACACACACTTGTATAATAAAAAGGGCCTATATAAGCATTTGCTATATTCAAAGGAATGTAGCACTTATAGTAGTCTAGAGGGGTGAAAAAAGAGCAGTAAATGTGTGCGTTGCCCCTGCACTCCGCCGGGGCCGCCCCGTCGCAGGATTTTTTAAATGTCCCAGGAGCACCCATGGATGTATCAGATTGAACCAGGAGAAATACATTTGGAAAGAAGGCATCTGCAGCTGAATTAAGACCAATAAAAGGTAAGGGTACAGAAGAAGCATTCAAAAGTTTGGAAACTTTAAAAGGAACCCCGACAGTTAAACCAGCAGCTTGATGTTATAAAAGTAAAATAGTGAATAATGTTTGAATAAATGGGGTGGGGTGGGGAGGAATTACATACAGTGGAACCTCCCTTATAAGACCTTCAAAAATCATCCAAAATGAGGTCTTATAAGGGAGGGGTCTTGTAAGGGAAGGGTCTTATAAGGGAGGGATCTTATAAGGGAGGGGTCTTATAAGGGAGGGGTCTTATAAAGGAGGTAATTGTAATACTTACAAAGAAGGGCAATGTCTCAGAGAAGCAGGTCTTATGTGGGAGGGAGTCTTATAATGGGAGGTCTTATAAGGGAGGTTCCACTGTATAAAGTGAAAAGTTAAAAAAAGAAAAGAAAATAAGCTAAAGGTTAAGGAAACTGTCTTAAATTTGTAATAAGTAGGTAAAGGGAATTTTTGTTTGTGGCTCAAGCCACAAACCTATAACTCACTTTGTCAGTCGGTCTGTCTGTCTGTCTGTCGGTCCAAAATTGTCGCACATTTTGACAAAATGTCGCACTTCAAATCGAGGCTACACTTCAAAATTAATTGAGGCCGCTCTTTAAAATGATGTATTTTAAAAGCGTACAAAATAATAAACATACGTAATACAGACACTACAACAGACACGACGAGCATGCGGTGCTTCTTTCGATGAGTATAAGTAGGATACATAGTTTTAAATGTTTTCCAAAAGATATAAAAAGTTACGAAAGGGTGCAGAGATAACATTCAGGGACGGTATTCATGTCGAGATAGCATGAGACTTAGCATGATGCTAACTTAGAAGCTCTTCCAAAAGTCCTATTAAATCCTATAGGACATTGGAAGAGCTTCTAAGTTAGCATCATGCTAAGTCTCATGCTATCTCGACATGAATACCGTCCCTGGTTTACAGATTAAAATTATTGAAAAGCCAGGGGAGGTAACTCATGATTGGAAGTGGTAAAAATAGACCGCGTGCCACAAACTATGGCGATTTCGCGCTTGTTTTTATAAAAGTAATGATAATTGATTAAAGAAGTATGGTGCAATGTTTACGAGAATGTTATGTGTTGGGTTTCTTTTCCATCGTGTGCATAGATTAACGTTGTTACTTTTGGTAGCAGGTGCTTGGTGTTTTAAGGTGCTTGTGTGTGAATGCCGTGTTGATTCCAAATGTTTCGCAAAACTTCTTTTGAGTGTAAGATCTAGTCAACCTCGGTATTGCCAGCCTTTTGGGAGCAAGAAGCGACAGGAAGATTTTGAAATGATGTCCTGGTCGTGTTTTGTTTTCTTTCGGCATTGTGTGCTCTTGTCACTTCTACGATGGAAGATAACTTCTCCAAGGCAGACATGTCTGTGGTAGAAACCAAAGTCTACCAAAGAAACCAAAAGGTCTCGCACAGTAGCTTTTCTCAGCTCCTTTCAGTTCATGCCTTTTGTTAACTCATCACCAGCATAAACCAATTTAAAGTGTTTTATCCATTAGGCTTACATTGTTTTATTGTGGCATGCCACTTGTAAGGTCTTTTCCTATCCCTAACCAAAATCAATAAGAATATTTGCCTCTGTTAAAATAAATAACTTGAAACAAATAGCTCTCTGTGGAAAACTGAAAGGAGCTAGAATGAGGGGAATTAGTGTACTGTGCTCGGTCTTCCCAGTACTTTTCTTAAGAAAAGTGGATGGTTTGGGGGGGGGGGGGGGGGGGAAGTGTTGGTTTCTGTTTAAAAGGGAAGGGAAGAGGGAACACGAGAGGCACAGAAAAACAGTTACTGGTTGGAGGAATACTTGCTGTGTACTTTTTATTTCAAGTTCTTCTTTATTTTGTTTACCGTAATTTACAGACTAAAAGGCGCACTCCCCACATTTTACACAGAAGTCTGAATTTGTTATATTTTATGACTATTTTACCGGTAGCCAGGGGGGCAGGGTCACCTTTTAGTCTGTATAATATGGTATTTATTTGTTTGTGTGGGGGGAGGTTTTGTTGTTGTTCTTATTTGCTTTGTCCATTCTGTGATAGCCACTCTCAACCTTTCATTCCACTATCCATCGCCTGGTTTCAAGTGTCTGTGGGTGGTGCCCATTTCTGTACATTTTGCATTCTTTGTTTCATAAATTATGATTGCCGTGGTATTTCAAATCACAAGCGAGGAATCACAACATCCCCTGTGGGGATACCGGGAGGCCTTTTACTCTTTGACTCTGCCTTTTCCCTTTGCTTACTGTCATCTACTATCTTTCTGCCTAACCGGTCCATTCTCCTGCCATTTTTCACAAAACACTTTCGAAAAGATTTCCTCCTGCCGAAGTCGGACTTGCTGGGCCTAACGTTTTCTTAGTTAGGCGCATAACAGCAGCATGACGCATCTGCGCTCATAATTGACAGGAAAGCAACCGAAGAAGAAGAATCACAATGTGAAAAAAACCACCATTGAACTTTATCCCTTCTAGTCCTTGATAACTGACAGCACCACAGTCAGTAACAAGTGATGTCAGCTTTCTAGTACTAAATTCATGGATTCACTCCCTGGCTCCACTCTTTTTCAAGCTTGCTGTACATGAAGATAGAAATAGTGAGGCGAGGAGAGAGGATATATAGTGAAGTAAATAAAGGTAACTCCCACTGTAATTAACTCCCTTCACCAAAGTTATTTGTGGCACCAATTCGCCTAGCAAAGCATAAACAACAGCCACATTGAGACAGACCCCCGTCTCATGTCTCAATGTAGGCGAATTGGTGCCGTAAATAACTTTGGTGAAGGGAGTTAATTACAGCGGGAGTTACCTTTCTCTACTTTATAGTTGCTGCTGTACATCAGTTGTGTTTGATTCTCTGCCCAAGTTATCAAGGGATGCCTTGCATTTGCAAGCTCCATAAATTAGAACAGCAACGAATGCTCAGAGTGGCTCATTTGATCAGGACAAAAACATTTCTAGGTGTAGTCGACGATTTAATTTTCTGTGTGGGTATGAACATGCTCATAATTGCATCAAGAATTCCATAATCCATTGCACTTGATTCTGTTGTTTGAAATCCATGTTGTGGCAGTTTAGAACAAAAATTGCTGCTGAACATTAAAAAAAAAAATCTCTTCATATCTTTTTCACATGTATATAAACATACTTAGATGCTGTGTTTTGCAGTTTGTATTTATTTATGCTGATGTACTAAGGTGTGGCTGCTGGTATCATGCTGCTTTACATGATGTGGGTTTTTTAAATATTATAAAGCAAATGAAAAAGTGTGATTGTAAATGGTGATATAAACGGGGGAAAATTGTCTAAAAAAATGGTGTAGATCCATTTTAATGAAAGAATGCTGACTGGTTGATTCAATGTTTAACGTGAAAGAAACATTTTGTATTTTTTCAAATAATTATACTTGGTGTTTTTAACTTTAAAAATGTATTTTCCTCAATTTCTATAGAACAGTATTATAGAGCGTAAACATCGGCATTGGATCCTTCAAACTGATTGCTTTGTCAAGCAACAACAACAAATTTAATCCAAAGATTTTGTGTGAAAAAAGACTGCTTCTTGTTGTTGTTAATCATTTGACAATTTGTGCTGATTATTTTTCTAAATCAAACAAAGCACATGCTCATATCTGTGTAAAAGTCAGAATGGTGTGTGTGTTGAAAGAAGATCACATGCTTGAAGCAATTAGTCTTGATACTATTTGATTAATACTGAATTACTGTATTCAAAAGGTTGACGGTGTGTATTAAAATGGTTATCAGCATTTGGGCAGTGATGCAAGTCAATACTTATCTGCATTGTTAAAAACTCGGGACTTTACTGGTGTTGCACTGCCTCTGGGCGTTGCCTCCAGGATCGTTCCCACCATCTTTATATCTACTAATGTCCCATATGTGTCTGTTCCAGACCGGAGGACGTTAAACAGATTTTCATCCATGGGCAGTGGTGCTTTAAAATTTCCTTTCTGTATTGAGCTTGTGTTGGTGATGGGGCTTTATATTATTTTTTTGGGTGCTGGTGTGTGTGTGTGTGCATGCGTTTGTAACAAAATATGTTTATTTGTGTTTTGATATTCCGATAATCATGTCGTGCGTTGCTGCTTATAACGGGAATGAGCTGTGATTTCCGTGTTGATTCAGCTTTTAGCTTTGTGGTAACTAGTCCCCCAGCCCTTATTAATTACGGCCCTGCACTTTACTGTGAGGGGGGGCCAAGTCGTGCTGATTTATCTGTGCAAGTAATTAAATAAATAAAACCAATCATGAAATCCATCATGTTGCTTTGTCAATGCCTTTTTTGTACTGAATGTGTGCTTGTAACAGTGGAAGAGAGAGAGAGAGAGAGAATGTGTGTGTGTGTGTTCATTCTTTCTGTGCTGAGAAAATGTGTTTTAAGAGAGGTCTTTTTGTAGTGAATATGTATGTGCCTTGTAAGAATGTGTGTGTGTGTGTGTGCGTGCGCGCATTTGAGTTTATTCTGTGCTGAGCGAATGGGTATCAAAGAGGCTTAGATTTGAAGTTTAGGTACTTAAAAAACCTCCATAGAAACACGTTCTCGTCATTAACAAACTCTCATCACTGCCTCAGTCGACCTGTGGTTTTCCTTATTGTTCCGACTCTGAATTTATTCTGCGCAACCTCAAACATGAATACAACGCAACCAGAAGCTGGAGAAGTGACACCAGAAACAACAAAGGTTATTAATTCAACAAACACAAGCGAATAATTTTTTAATTTTAAACTCACACGGTTAAAATAGTCTGTACAGAGATTGTGGTGGTACAATTTGCTGCCAATGCCCAGTGCAGCCCCCACCACATTGATTAAAACAACTGTCTACAGATCAATGTCAGTAATGCCCCTGCATTTTGTTTGTTTAAAGGTGGACCCTGACGGATGAATTTTTGCAAGAAACACGTCGAGATCACCAGAAAGACAGCCCTTTCAAGGATCGGAACACTCACTTTGCTCTGGTTTCTTAGAAATTAAACCGTCAAAACGGCGATTTTTCCTTGGCGGAGATGCCGGAGACAGTAGCCATTTTGGATGGGGTGGGTGGAGGTCACTCATTGTGGTTGATGCGTTTTTTTCTTTTTTTGTAGTGCAGTAAAAAAAAAAAAGGAGCTATTTCCTTTGTTGTGAGCGAAACTCCTTTAGATAAACTGTATAAAAAAAAAAAAATTAAAAAG
This sequence comes from Phymorhynchus buccinoides, assembly GCA_017654935.2. Lineage (NCBI taxonomy): Eukaryota > Metazoa > Mollusca > Gastropoda > Neogastropoda > Raphitomidae > Phymorhynchus > Phymorhynchus buccinoides. The sequence goes on from JAGGCT020000943.1 coordinate 13,643, forward strand.
GCTTGTATTGTGAAAAGTTTGTGCAAACTATTTGGTCTAAACACAGGCGGCCACACAGGGGGTAAAAGAATTTGACTTCCAGCACCTCCGCCAAGGAGGAATCGCCTTTTTGACAGCTTGATTTCTGGGAAACCAGAGCAAAGTGAGCGTTGCGATCTCTGTAAAGGGTGTTTTCCTGCTGATCTGGACGTGTTTCTTGCAAAAACTCATCCGTCAGGGTGCCCCTTTAACGTCTCTTATTTGGCAAAATCCACATTTTCGCCAGCAAGAGAAAATAATCTGATGACGGAATGAGCAACCTGTTTCGCTCTTTTCTGTCATCAAATGATCTCCCTTGTGGTAAAAAGAATGTGGATATAGCCTCTTATTCAAACCCACAACCCCTTCCTTTACCCAGTCAAAAACAAACCCAGTTTCACCCCCCTGTGTTCCATCAGCGAAGGATTGATTCAAAGCGTGTGTGGAGAATATTTTATTTCAAGCCCGTTTTGATTGAGATGACTTTAAAAACAAAATTTAAACAACTTTACCAACAAGAGTATTACATTTAAGAAACAATACCCAAACAGAAAGAACATGGTTATTTTAAGGCTATCAACACTCGGAATAGGAAAAAAAAATAATATCCAGGCAAAAGAAAAGTATACAAAAATAAAATAAAATAAAATGAATGCAACGTTATCTACATAGTAGAGACAAAGCAAACTGGTGAAAAATCTGCATCATATTATGAAAACAGATCTTTTTCAAATATTTCAAAAATAACAACTAAACTATTTAAGATTCGTGGCCATATGGAAAAAAAACCCCAACACACAATGCACAGAAAATATCTTTTTGTAATCGATCTTTACAATTTGCAGTAATTTGGTCACCAGATATTAACAACAACGGAACTTTGTAAACAATATACCAATCCTAATTTACCCTCTTTCTGCACAGGGTTACTCAATGAAAAAGAAGAGAGAGAACAAACTGGGAAGCTGATCTTGCAAATGCGACCCAGCACCACAAAAGGGACATTAAGTATCAAACTGACCATTCTGAGAAAATTATACATTTGAAAACTTCAGACAATTTTCTTGTTAATGATACAATGAAAGGACCATTCTTTTATCTGTTTCCGTTTCAGAGTTATGAGCATTTAAAGTTAGTAGGGTGACATCGGCCAATTTGAGAAAACACAGTCTAAAATCTAGTCTAGCTGAAGAAAATGCATTAACATACTTGTTAACACTTAGAAAACTCTTCAGAGACCTTATTAAAGATTATTCTTTATAAATAAGACAGATAAGATGTTAGAGAACACAAACATACCCATAACTCAAAATTGACAAAAAAATAATATTTTTGACTTTGCCCAGCGACTTAATGTCCCTTTCGTGGTGCTGGGTCACAAATACTATCAGTTCCTTAAAGATAAGATGACATTCCAGAGGTGAAAATCCCTCTCTTGATTCTATTGATCGATGGTGGATTAGAAATGCATAAACCCAATAACAGCATAATGCATTATTTGTGCATGAGCACTGCCATTTGTTAACTTTGGGTCAAATTACATTTGGATTAAATCTTCTTCTTCGTCGATTGCTGCCGTTATGCACCTAAGGAATAGTTAGGCCCAGCATGTCCGACTTCGGCTGGAGAAAATCTTTGACCAGAAAAATGGCAGGAGAATGGACCAGTAAGGCAGAAAGATAGTAGATGACAAGAGTAAGCAGTCCCCTGAAGTCGGAGTATGGCCACCCATGTGGCGGGGCCATTTAAAAGCAGCCATACACATAATCTTCCCACCCAAGGCCATGCGAAATGTTCACATGGCACTGGGTGTGCCCCCAGAGCGTTTAAGCTGGGGAACGAAAACAACAACAGAGTAAGCAACGGGAAAAGGCAGAGTCAAAAAGTGACAGATTAGAGGAAGTTACAAGCACAGAACTTCCAGAAGGTGGGGAACTATTTGTACAAAAGACCCCCTGGTATCCCCCCAGGGGTGGGTGTTGGGGGTGTTGGATTAAATGACTCAAGAGGTCAGGGAAGTTAGGCCCAAATAGCAATCTTCGAAAGGAGAATGGTGATCCAGCAAAGTGGAAATGCCAAATAGTAAGGTAGGTCTATTTGCAGTTATGCAGTCCTTATCAGGATTTAGATAAGAAAATCCAGTTTCTTCTTGTTGCTATTACCATCTAAACTACATGTATAAAAAACAATTTTGAAGGCGCTCTCCACTGCTATCATCCTCCCTCTTCTCCAGGGCTGGGTGTAAAAAAGTATGCTATCATTATCCTCCCTCTTCTCCCCCTCTCTCTCCAATTTGGACCAATAGGCCCTTTTCCTTAATTCTTCCTATCTCTCTTGCTGCCTCCACCAAAATCTGATTATGGTTATGATCAGGAACTTTAAAATTCCTTTGTCGATACAACCCCCCCAAAAAAACCCACCCCCCAAAACCCACCAAACAACAAAAACTTCAATTTTAAACACATTTACTACAATTTTACATCTCTAATCAAAACAAAATAAAAAATAAATGGCTCTCTTCTATCTACTATGTAGGTATTTACGGTAATATTTACATTGCATACTATAATAAAGTTTGAAATTTGCCCGTTGTACAGAAGAGGTAGAAACAATGTGTTGGTCGGTCCATGTTTCCTTTGTGTCTACTTTTGAAGTCAACTAAATGGGGGGGACACACACACATAAACTTCACATCATAAAATATGACAGGAAACTTCCACTGTGAGGTTTTTAACTCTCTTGCATTTATTCCGGATGAAAACCGGCTGCCGAAAGTTGCCTCCATGTATCCAAACCGGCCAAAACCGGACGTAGCTTGCCCCCACTCCGAGACCCCCCTCTGATGGCGTTTCCATCATGCACAAAGTTCTGGCTTGTTATACACACTCCCCGTGGGGATACCGGGGGGTCTTTCATAAAAATAGTTCCCACACCTTCTGGAAGTTCTGTACTTGTAACTTCCTCTAATCTGCCATTCTCTTTGACTCTGCCTTTTCCCTTTGCTTTCTGTCATCTACTATCTTTCTGACTTATTGGCCCATTCTCCTGCCTTTTAAAAAAAAAATCTTCCAAACAAATTTTTCTCCTTTGAGCTCCTCCGAAATCAGAATGTGTCGGCTGTACGCAGGGGGGACACCAGTGAAAACTGAAAACCAGACACATATGTACCTTACCCATTATGGCCTGGGAACGCAGAAGAAGAAGAAGTTATACACACACTATATAATCAACAACAACAATGAAAACTAAAATGGGACAGGGGTTATAAAAGGTGAGTATATCCTCCAAAGTCGGAGTGTGGCTGCCCACGTGGCGGGGTAATCAAAACCGGTCACACACGTAAAGTTCTCATCCCTAGCTGGTGCATTTGTACCATAGTGTTCAAGGGCTGTTGGGATGATCCCTGGAGTCTTTAAGCCAGAGTATGACAACAACAACAAAGGTGAATATAATCAATAAAGGCTGTTGGGATGATCCCTGGAGTCTTTAAGCCAGGGTATGACAACAACAAAGGTGAATATAATCAATAAGGGCTGTTGGGATGATCCCTGGAGTCTTTAAGCCAGAGTATGACAACAACAACAAAGGTGAATATAATCAATCAAACAAATTATTTAATTTCAACACAAATTTTGGGGTTATGTTATAAATCTTTTTTCTGTTTTTTCTCCAAAACGCACTTTTATTACTGAGAAAATTATTTCTAAATGACAGAAACTGCAAACTGGTTAACAATACAACATCATACCACACCAACCTTTAAACAGCTTTTCCCCATGTTGATAAGAATAATTCACTTGAAGTTGAACACCTATTAAAAACTTCAAGACGCAAGTAAAGAACAAACTAACATAAGAGGGAGTATGAGAACAAAGGATCGATCACAAATAAAACATTTGATCATTTACTGACTTCATCTTCTCTCCCTACCCCCCCCCCTCCCTAATCCTCTTCACACATCCCCCTCCCAGCCCACACCCACCCCTCTTTACCCACAGCCAGTTCTAAGTTTACTAAGACATACTTCATACGGAATCATAGTCTTGTCCATTACTAATTAAGATTTGCAGACCCCAACTTACCCAGCTATCAAACCCCACATATTTTTTTCTCGGTATTAGGTACCGTATTTTCCGGACTATAAGGCGCACCTCTGGATAAGGCGCACCTCCCAAATTTTACCCAAATTTCAGATTTTGTTATTATATTTTCTTACTATTTTAGTAGTCACATTATAAGGTGCAGGGGTCCGAGTCTGGGAAAAAAGTATCGCCTTATAGTCCGAAAAACATGGTACTTTATAGTCACAGAGGCGTCTCTGTGAAATTTGGGTTGCTCCCACCCAATGAAAAAAAAATGTGCATGTGATTTTTGTGTGACTGATGAGGAAAGAAAGGGAGGGGGGTAAATTTTGACCAAATTACAACTTTTTCATTGCCATTGGCATTAACGTGTGCTAAGTACATGGGCACACGGGACCTCAGTTTATCGTCTCATCCGAAAGACTCCACGTTCAGACCGTAAGGCCTAGTGTAAAGTGAGAGTAAAAATCCCCTGTACCCAGGTTCGAACTCGGGTTTATTTGACACGAGGCGAACGGGATACCTCTGTGCCACTCTACACCCTTTTATTATTATCATGTGTATCAGTTAAAAACAGATCATCATTCAAACATCATGTTATTTGTGTGACAGGAGAAAAACAAATCACCATCTGTACATATGTACAAAACATCATCTGATAATCGTAAACACCTACGCTGATGACACATAGTATGAACACACAAAAACACTTTCCGAAATAAATATAAAGATCTGCCAAATACCTTAGTATCGAAAGACGCAAACATGACCATCCCTCAAATTCATACATGCACTACTGAACGGCAAAAACACGTCAATATTCCGATTTAGACACATAAATACTTCAATTGTTGGGATGAACAGTTAAGACAAGTCAACACAGATGAACTTGAAATATTTTACCCCCCCCCCCCCCCCTAAAAATATATTTACCTTACAGGTAGACATTGTGTAACTTAGAAAACGACCAACAGATAAATGTATAGACAAGGACAATATGGCAAACACGATGAGCCAGCAGAGAAGAGAGTAAAAGAAACAGTTCTCCGTCTCATTTTGATGATGGAAACGCTAAACACAGGCGTCTATTTATCTATCTTCTCTTGGGCCCGGGATGACTAGATCTAGACATACATATCTAAATCTACTAGACAGGCACAAAACACCGATATCACAGCTTGTCGTTGGCTTTGGGGGGGGGGGGGGGGGGGAGGGGGGTTGACATGGCAAGCATACCTGACAAAAAAGGTATTTAAATGAATTCAACTGAGAAGGATAACAGAAAAAACAAAACAAATAAACAAAACAGTGGAAAAAGCGTGCATGATCGATTCTGGGTTAACTTGTAGTTTAGACACACCCCTATCAAATTTTCGCATTAAATATGTTCACTGAGAAGCAACATTCTGCTATCATTCTCAGGAAACAGATAGGGTTAGGATCAGCCTAGGATTATTATCATGAAACTGAAAGAATCAGACTTTGAGTAGTTTGAGATCAAGAGTTGCAAACATGAGGGGGTGCCTAAATTACAACTTTGCTAATTCTGCGTTAAACCCACTTTTTTTGTTATAAACATTGTAAATACCTAACAATCAATGAAAAAAGAAAAGGACAACATAATTTTATCCAACCACCAAATATGTGACCGCTTAACTACGAAATGTAAAGAAATAAAACGTAGAACAAAATCATCTGGAAGATGGGGGAAGAAAAAGAGAAAGAGGTAACAACAAACTATTCAACAAGAATACTGAATGAATAGGTCAAAACACAAAACAAAATATAAACATAACAATTACAACAGCCAAGAGCCTCCACACCACCACCACCACAACAAATAAAGCTAGATTTTAAATAAAAGCACAACAGAAAAGTTCTAAAGAGCTTTGATGAATAAGCGCTATAGAAATTGTTCATAATAAATAAACACGTAACCAAAAAAATCAAAAGCGCTGAAGGAGAAATACTCACTGACAACATCGATTAAGCGGAGAATAAATACAAGGAATTTCAGACAACAAACTTTACAAGACCGACAATACTCAAGGCAAAGGACACCAACATTGTGAATAAATATACTGGTAGGTAGACAAAATAATACAACATATTAGATCTTGTCAAAATACAAAGAAAATTCTCACTCGTGTAAAATAAATCACAGGTCTGGCACATGGTAAAGCTTTTGTTGTTGTTGTAGGCTCACACCAGTTAATTCTATACACAAGAATCTAAGTCTGTGTCTGTTTTACTTGTGTGCCATTTTGAGCACTCAAAATATAAAATATCAGCTGTAAAAAGTATTATTAAAAAAATATTACAGTATATTACATTATGTTACATACATGTAGGCATGCACACACACACACACACACACACACACACACACTCACTCACTCACACACACACACACACACACACACACACACACACACACACACACACACACACACACACACACACACACTCACTCACTCACACACACACTCACACACACACACACTCACACACTCCCTCCCTCACACACACACACACACACGCACACTGATAAACAAGTACATAAATCTATGAATATTTGCTAAGATTGGCCCTTCATTAACTCAGGACTATGCTCTTATCTTCGTTGATAACTATTTATGTCGGTGGGTAAGAACAAAATAAACTTAACTGTACAAGCTGAAATGCAACACCACAAAGTTAAGCTCCTTCCGTACCAAAAACGCTTCTCATCAATTACGATACACAAAACTGTGTGTGTTAGATCTTTCATCTCATCAGCTGCGTGCAGTGATACACCAACCGATCAGAAAAAAAAATCACTCCAAAATAAAAAATGGGGAAAAAATGGACGGCATGAGAAAACAAAATCAAACCACAATTTGAGGTAAACGTGATAAGAGCTGTTTGTTTTGTGTGTGTTTTTTTAAAGGAAAAAAAGCCAGACACAAACAGAAAAGAAACAAGCACTCTTTCCGCAAATCATATTGTGAAACGAAAAAAACACTGTTAAAGCTGTACAAATAAAAAACAATGTTTCTTTTTCTTTAAAATAAAAATACGAGCTATTTTTGTGACCTTGACTTGTTGAATACAGGGATTCGATTTCTCAATGTCCTCATGATAATAATCCCCTACCCTAACCCCGTCTCCCCTTTCTTCTTTCCAAGCCACAACTTCCCTATCCAGAGAAAGTAACGCAAGGGATATGCAACAAATAAGGTGATCTATCTTACATTTCTCAATCATGTCTCGAGTTCAAAGGATATGTACATACCAAGACCCCGCCTTTCTGGATCACCCCCACTTTCTGTGAATATGCAACTGAAAAAAAGTCCTAAATCCTGCCTGTTCCAAAGAGACATGCACATGTTGAGATCCATATAACGGCACTTTTAATGTACCGTATTTTACAGACTATAAGCGACACCTTTTTCCCAGACTGAGACCCCTGCGCCTCATAATGTGATTGATAATATAGTAAGAAACTATAATAACAAAATTTTGTGTAAAAATTCCTTGTAGTCTGTAAAATACTGTATTTCTTTTTTTGTGGGGGATTTTTTTCTAGATTACAATCCTATATCACTTCTAATTTTCCAGGACAAGCACCTTTCAGAATCCTCTTTACAACCTGTTTCCTTTTGTCAATGATATGTACCAATTAAAGATCCTGTAGCGTTGTTTTTAAGTTACCCTGTCCTGATCCAAACCTCTATACTGCATGAATGAATTATCAGGCATCAGAATAGGGTTAAGTCCAATCCTCTGAAAACTGCGGTAAAAAGGCCATCAAGGCCCTAGACTAAAGACGGACAACACTGAAAGGAGTTATAAACACCACCAAAAAGGCTTAATGTAGTGAGAAACCACTTTAAAATGCTATTTAACAGAAAAGATAACACTGAATAAAAAGGCAAAACCTCTGACAAGAGAAGCCAATCCTCTGTCAGAAATTTGGAATCCTCTGAAATTTGCAGATCCTCTGACAATTCTGATGCCTGATTATTATTATTCTAAGAAAACAAAAAAAACATCAGCAACTACCAATCAACATCCTCTGCATTAAATTTCGAAACAGCTTCTTCTCTTCAACAATGCCTTCCTATGTTAAATGAACAAACTATTCAGCTTACAGTCTAAACAGCCCAACTCTCTTTCTTACCTGATCAGGTCCACTTACAATATACCTAACTGAAATATTGCTCAGCATATTGAAACAGTTCAATTACATAAGAAAAACTGGCATATTGCTTCTCACAGGTAAGTCAAAAAAGGAAAACATTTTTTGTTGGAAAAAAGAGCAGACAAATGAACTACAAAGTCAAGAAAAACAAACTACACCAAAGAAAAAAAATCTTTCTAAAAGCAAAAGAAAGAAAGAAACCACCGACAAAAGTCAGATCAAAGTCAGAAGAGAAATGATTCCTAAGACAGGGAATAATAAAAACAAAATAAAAAAACAAAACAACCACCAGTAACTTCCTCGCAATTGCATTAACAATCATCAGTGCAAAGCGTTTTTCCCAATCCTTCAGAACAAAAAACCCAACAACAACAAACAATGAACAACACACATAGAAATCATCTAAAAGTAAAACCTAATCACTATCTTGTTTAAGTAACTACACATCATTATCTTAAAGACCTCCCACGCCACGTGTCACATTCCCCCTTATGCCATGAAGATTTCTTAAGATTTCTTACCAGCTATAACTAGATGGAAAACACGTGAAAACCGTGATTTTGACACGTGACGTGGTGTGTCTTTAAACAACACTGTCCGGTTACAAAGCTCTAGATTTCCACAGGCTGCATTCACCCTTATTTACCATCTATCTTTTCTGTTAACATTTATAGTTTCTGTCATCATCATCTATATTTTCTGCTACCATCTATATACTCCAGTACAATGTTAGGAATTCTGTACTGTTTTACCTTTACCACTAGAGTCGCCTCGTGTTTGTAGTATCAGACAAACAAACAGTGCAATACATGCGCATACTCACAAGTGCAAGTACAGTCCGTACATAGATATACACAGAGACAAAAGGCACTTTCCTTCAACACAACAAGCCAAAACTGAACAAGAAAAAGAAACACAGAAAATGAAGCTGAGAGAAATAATACATATACATTCACGTATACAGTAATATTATGAGAAAATAATAACCAAGAGAAGTAATCATACAGTATTTTATAAAAATGTAATCCCCCAAATTCAGTGTTCACCCACACCCACACCCTACCCTGCCACAAATAAACGCTGCCCTTTTTTTCACAAATAAGTTTATCCCGTTCCAATCTCATCACAACAAAAGAGACAGACGCATTTTCCTCTTCTTCTTCGTTCGCTCAGACAGTTTCCTGTCATATGAGCGTAGATGCGCCATGCTGCCGTTATGCGCCTAACTAAGAAATAGTTAGGCCCACCAGCATGTCCGACATCGGCTGAAGAAATCTTTGTAATTTATAGAAAAAAAGGCAGGAGAATGGACCAGTATTAAGATAGAAAGATAACAGATGACAGTAAGCAATGGGAAAAGGTAGAGTCAAAGAGAGTGGATGGATTAGAGGAAGTTACAAGCACAGAACTTCCAGAAGGTGGGGGAACTATTTGTAAAAGACCCCCCTGGTATCCACACGGGAACAAAAAGAGACGCTTAACTTAATTGAACTAAAAAATATAGCCAACAACCCTCAGGACAAAATTAAATATACTTTTCTTCTTATATTCTTTTAACATTTGACATGCACATGTTATTATGATGCTAAACACTGATAACAAACAACTTAATTGAACAGGTTAACGGTTCTGCCAACAGGATCATTTCATGTAGGAAAAGAGCTTCTTCTTCCTCGATTGCTCAGACAATTTCCTGTCAATTATGAGCGTAGATGCGTCATGTTGCCGTCATGCGCCTAACTAAGAAATAGTTAGGCCCAGCAAGTCCGACTTCAGCTGGAGGAAATGTTTTTGAAAGTGTTTCGTGAAAAAAGGCAGGAGAATGGACCGGTAAGGCAGAAAGATAGTAGATGACAGTAAGCAAAGGGAAAAGGTAGAGTCAAAGAGAGTGACTGATTAGAGGAAGCTACAAGCACAGAACTTCCAGAAGGTGGGTGAACTATTTATACAAAAGACCCTCCGGTATCCCCACGGGGGGAGGAAAAGAGCTTAATATCTAATTAACTGTCCACATCTCCAACCCCAGTCCCAATGAATGCTTAATTTCAGAAACCAACCATATATATATGTACAATAGAACATGGCAATAAATTAAACTTGTGAATGATCAACACAATAACAATTAACACTTCAACTGTTCAAGACAATAACAAGACACTTTCAAACACTAAAAATAAACTTAACATCCCAGAAAAGTTTATCTGAATAAGAAAATGACACAAACATGCAATAAAAACAAGCAATAGTCAATTGGAAGGAATGTTTCACTTTTTTTTTCTTTGTAACCAACATGAAAACTCTCGCTGATACCGAGTTGTATCACTACCATAGGGAAGAATCGACGCCAACATTTTGTGCTCGTACAGAGCATTCTCCCGACGTGACACCCAATAACAACAGTGGACCAAATTGTGAGCAGTCTTGAGCCAAGCACTCACAAGTTGTGAGCAGTTTGTGAGTAGTAGTAGTAACCAACAACCCCGCTTATAATCCCTGCAGGCAAGTCTCGAATATCCCACACACACCGATTCTCGGTTTCTTCACTTTTCCCTAGTCCCTGAAGAGGAGGGAGTGAGAAACACACACTCGTCTTTGTGCATATTATCGAGCTTTTTGTAAGAGCGGACAGATCTTTGGTGTGGTGGTGAGGAGTTCTTGTCGGCGTCTCTTCGTTCCAGTATTATCACAGCCACAGCTTATTGTCCAGTTCTACACCACATTACCCTAACCCCCGCTTAAAGCACACAGAAGAAAAATGTTCCTTGGAAATCCACAGTGGAGAGAAAGTCTGAAAAAAACCGGTGCCTTAACCCATGCTGTTAGCACACAGGTGTTTCTTGGAAATCCATGGGGGGGGGGGGGGGGGGGGGGGGGGGGGGGGGGGGAGGGGGGGGAGTGAGGAAATATAATATTTGTAGTAAGAGCATTAAGATGAAATCTAGGGGAAAATAAAATACAAGGAGATGTACAAAACGCAGACAAGTTTTCAGTACTGGAAATAGACAAATGTGTGGTACTGGGACACAGGCAAGTTCTTAAGACTAAGAGATGCCTATCTTCAGAGGGTACAAAGATAGCTGCTAATTATGTGATATGCACAGAGATCTATGCACATGCATTAGGAGGGTTTAAAGACCCCCCATGCCACGTGTCACATTCCCTCTTATGCTAGGAAGATTTCTTACCAGCTATAAGAGGGAAAACACGTGAAAACTGTGATTTTGACACGTGACGTAGTGGGTCTTTAAGAAGCAGCACAAGGGCACAGAGATGTGTTCTATGATCAGAGAAAGGCTTTAAGATTACCAGGACAAAGATATGGTACAGGGACAAGTCTGAAGTTGTACAAGGGTCATAAAATTGATTCTAAGACCATACGTCTTCAGCCTACCGTTGGCACAAAGACAGGTTTTAAGAGAGATTTTGTCTACAACAAGAACACATAGATTTCAGAGAGAGATTTAGAGCACAGAGAAAAGTTTGAAAGAGATTTCTTCATTCAAAGGGAACAGAAACAGATTTATCAAATCAAGATTTCTTCAAACAATAAAGGCGCAAAGATAGTTTTAAGAGATTTCTGACTGCCACAAAAACATGGAGATTGGCCTTAGATTCCTGCCTAAAAGGGAACGGTGGTGGATTTTCCTTACAGCAAGATCTCAGACGTAATCTCAAGATATCAGACGTAATCTCAAGATCTCAGACATAATTGTAGACAGATTTCTCTAAAAACAAAGGTACAAAAATGGGTTTCAAGAGATTTCCACCCACAAAAAACCCAGCATGGGGACAGATTTTAAATGAATACCCTTTTCCTAGCACAGTTCAGGGATTTTTTCTGAAGCAAGATTTATTTCCAAAAAAAAAGAAAAAGCACAGAGATAGCGTTCAGGGGCCGACTGTTTTGTTTCTGCTCCTACAAGAGGGGCACGGAGATGGGCTCTGAGGAGAAGATGGGGTAGCCCAGCGGGGGGTCCGCGGCCTGGACGGTGAGGTTCCTGAGGATGGTGGGGTGGGCCTGGATGCTGTAGCGCTCCTCGTCGTCGTTGGTCATGAACAGCAGCTCCAGGCTCAGGTTGGCCCACTGCCCGCGCACCACCTCCGAGTTCAGCCGACCCACGCCGGCCATCACTTCTTGCAGGGATAGGGTGCGGCTCGTGTATGTCCCCTGAAAATGAGATCTAGGTCTTTAGCTTACTCTGCTTGTGTTTCCACAATATGCGTTGAGCCACCCCACGCCGTCCATCACTTCTTGTAGGGACAGGGTGCGGCTCGTGTATGTCCCCTGAAAATGATAAATAGGTCTTTAGATTTCTCTGCTTCTGTGTTTCCACAATATGTGTTGAGCCGCCCCACGCTGTCCATCACTTCTTGTAGGGACAGGGTGCGGCTCGTGTACGTCCCCTGAAATGAAATTAGCCTTTACATTCTTCTACTTCTTGTAGGGACAGGGTGCGGCTCGTGTACGTCCCCTGAAAATGAGACCTAGGTCATTAGATTCCTCTACTTCTGTGTTTCCACAATATTGTATGTCGCCAAAAATGAGATTAGTGTTTAGATTCCTCTACTTCTGTGTTTCCACAATAGTGTATGTCCCTGAAAACAGATTACTCTTTAAATTCCTCTGTGCTTCCACAATAGTGTATGTCCCTGAAAACAGATTACTCTTTAGATTCCTCTGTGCTTCCACAATAGTGTACGTCCCCTGAAAACAGATTACTCTTTAGATTCCTCTGTGCTTCCACAATAGTGTATGTCCCCTGAAAACAGATTTCTCTTTAGATTCCTCTGTTTCCACAATAGTGTACGTCCCCTGAAAACAGATTTCTCTTTAGATTCCTCTGTTTCCACAATAGTGTATGTCCCCTGAAAACAGATTTCTCTTTAGATTCCTCTGTGTTTCCACAATAGTGTACACCCCCTGAAAACAGATTACTGGTAGTCTATACATTACCTTTCTTCCTATCTATTCCCAGGCCATATGACCATAATGGGTGGAATATCCATGTGTCCGGTCTTCAGATTCCTGGTCTCATTGCTACACTCAGCCAACACATTCCAATTTCAGATTCGGAGAAGCACAAATTTGGTTAAGAATAATCTAGTGAAAAGGTTCTTTGCGTGTGTCTGTGTCTTTGTTTGTGTGCAGGTGTGTGTAGGTAATGAATGATTATCGTCATCAATGTACCCACAGTGCCCATTCGACACCCTCTGATCCCTGACCCCCACCCCCTTCTCCCACCCAGTGCATCATATGCTTGAAATGCTACAGACCTGTACGTTATTATGTCCCAGGGAGAAGAGGTTGTTGCGGTTGTCGAGCACTGCAGCCTTCCACTGTTCGTCGCCCTCCAGGCCGATGTACCACTGGCCGTCAAACTCCCGCAGGCTCTCCTCCAACTCCGAGTGCTCCTCTATCTCCCCCAGCAACATTGAGTCCAGCATCAGTTTGAACCCATGCCTGTAGGGGGAAAAGAGAGCACAGTGTGTGTAAAGTAGACACAAACAACAATCACACACACACTCACAAATACACAGGCTGATGTACCACTGGCTGTCAAACTATCACAAGGTCTCCTACAGCTCTGAATGTTTCTCAATATCACCCAGCAACATCGAGTCCAGCATCAGTTTGAACCCATGCCTGTAGGGGGAAGAGAGAGCACAGTGTGTGCAAAGTAGACACAAACAACAATCACACACTCACAAATACACAGGCCGATGTACCACTGGCTGTCAAACTCTCACAAGGTCTCCTCCAACTCTGAATGTCCCTCAATATCACCCAGCAACGTCGAGTCCAGCATCAGCTTTAACCCATGTCTAGTGTGGGATAGAGAGTACCGTACGCACAAATACACATGTTACAGACACACAAGCATACACTTACAATTTTCTCACACATACAAACTTTAGCAAACCTACTCCTTTTACTTGATGGGAATTACAAACAAAAATGTATAGTTTCCATGGTGCACTATTATTTTAGGTGTTTAGTTCTTCAAACCAGCCATACAGCAAAAAATCGATTGAACTGATGGGATCTGCAGATGGAGAATAAGAAAGACAACAATGCAGTAACGAAACAACAACAAAAAAATGTCTTAAAACATTAAATGAACCTGAAAACAACAAGAGCGGGACTGGATGAATTATTTCCCCTTGTTCTGTGGGGACTGGGCAATTGACTAGGTTCGTAAAACAATCACCAAAACTAAGTTATGAAGAGTTAGGCATCAATATTTTCAGAAACGATTAGCAACACCATGCACTAAACGATCGTAAAATATTAATTCCATACCTCCGTCGTTTGTCTCCTATTGACGAAAACAGCTAACACATAGAAAGAAGGAAAATTTCACATTCTGATCTTCGACTCCCCTCTACAACTAAAGCTGAATGCAAACTATGCAATGATTGCTTGGTTTCAAGAGAGGCAAGGTCAAAGCAAACTGAAAGTAGGTTATAACATCGCACTGGAAAGCTGGTTACACGCCAGAAATCAAAACCTCTTGAAAACTTATGAGCCGGATCCGGGCCATTCGTCCTAAACGGTTGTGCAGGCCATGAGCCGAATCCGGCTCATTCATTCCGAGTGAGTTAAAGGTGTAAATACCTGAAGGCTTTAGTGACCAGTGCTGACAACTCTGTGTCTTCCGACAGCCAGTCCATCATGGCGTTCCACGGCACGTCACCCAGGTACGCCTTGTACAGGTAGCTGGGCCCCGACATCTTGTCTGTGCACACAGGGTAAAATAGGCATCAATAGACGATCTTCGGAAAAAAACTAGGGGAGAGCACTTCATGAAAATTAGAATTGTTTATCTCCATTACTTCGTCAAATAGCAACAATGGCGTTGAAGCTTGAAACCGCAGGATGCGAGTCAGCGACTTGCAAACATATTTTTTAAAAGAAAAATTAGGGGTGGCCAGTGGCTACAAACTGATCCAACATGCAAAATGTGACGTAAAAATATAAATGACATACATTTTAGAATGACGCACAGTGCTGTATGTCTGCTCAAACACACGAGGCAAGAGCTGATGGTAGAGTAACTTCCCCTGTTTGACCGATTGAATTAGGCATGATCACACCCACACACCATGAAATTACTCCCCTTAATTATTTCCGAACGATTCCTATTATACCAACACACATACAGGCACACACATATAGGTTCATGTGCACACACACACACATTTCATACCAATGAGGCTTTATACTGGACATTCTCTGCTCTTGTCTCGTGCACTGAGATGCGTTCCCCATGTACATAAGATTATCGCCCTTGCCTGTTAGGAACTAGTAGCATACAGGCATAGAAAATTATCTGCCGCTGACTCGTCACTAGGTGGTATTATGTTCAGCTTAGTCCTAAAATTATCGCCCTTTTTTTTTTCTTCCCCTAGTTTAGGTGTTCCTGCCGACTCAGCATCACGTCGGGGGCTCAATCAGCGAGACCCGGCTGGCTGGGACATCTTCGTAGAGTAGGTTTTTGTTTTATTTTGTTTTTGATGCCCGACTTCGGACCTCGACCGCACATAGTATCATAAAATCAAACTGATGATTGTGGATACTCAACGGGAGAAGCCCCATTACCATACAAAAACAAAGCACACATCACGGCTACTTCACAACATTATGAACGAATTATGTGAAAAAAATGAGCAAATGATTCACCACTGAAATCTCAAATGTTTAATTACGTGTGACAAGTTATAGGGCTGTAGTTGCGTGTGTTGTGTGTGTGTGTGTGTGTGTGTGTGTGTGTGTGTGTGTGTGTGTGTGTGTGTGTGTGTGTGTGTG
This sequence comes from Phymorhynchus buccinoides, assembly GCA_017654935.2. Classification (NCBI taxonomy): domain Eukaryota; kingdom Metazoa; phylum Mollusca; class Gastropoda; order Neogastropoda; family Raphitomidae; genus Phymorhynchus; species Phymorhynchus buccinoides. The sequence continues at coordinate 29,733 of JAGGCT020000943.1, forward strand.
TGTGTGTGTGTGTGTGTGTGTGTGTGTGTGTTTCTCTTTTGAAAGGCTGCTTCTTGGTAGGACTCTGTAACTGTCAAAAGCTTAATTCTTGACCAAATATAAATAGAATCCAAAGACACCCAATAGTGACCCATATCACTGTTACATTCGGACTTTCATAACTGTGAAAACAACAGTAACACCAATTACAAGTAAATACAACTGTCGCAAACAGTCATCGTTTGTACCGTTGCCTTCCACTCTGTCCCCGTTTCTCTGCGATCTGTGATTCCTCACCTGGGGTGTCGAAGGCGGAGTAGCAGGCCATGATGAGCTGGGAGTAGCAGTTGGTGAGGGCGTCATCGGCTCCCACGTCGATGGCCACCTTCTCCCCAGGCAGGCCCGTGGCCCTCCAGTCCAGCAGGGACAGCACGTGCCGGTACCAGTCCACAGGGAAGGAGCCCATGTGCCGGGCCAGCTGGGAGTGCTCGATGGGCAGCTCCCGCCACTTGCTGGGCAGACTCATGTGGGACGAGTACTGACACTTGAAGTCCGGGGACCCCGCTAAATTGGTGACGGGTTTGTAGATGTGGTTCCCGTTCAGCCGGCTGGAGGAGAACCCTCCGCGGGAGGCCGTGGAGGGCTTGGGCCGCGACACGTCCATCATAGGAAGGCCAAAGTCCAGGTCGTCGCCGGACTCGTCCAGGTCGGACTTTTCCTTCTGGAACTTGGGCACCACGGGGGTGATGGAAGGGGCCATGGGCTGGGAGGCGGAGTGGCCTACCTTGGCCTGCTTCAGCGACTTCTTCTTGTTCTTGGGCTTGTCCAGGTCGTCGTCAGACCACATGCTGTCCGAGAAGCTGTTGATGGACGAGCTCCACGAGGCTTTCCTCACCTTTTCCGCGCCTCCTGAGGGCCGAGGCTCCTCTAGGGGAGGCAGCCCGAAGCCGTTCTTGGACCTCCCATCCATGTTGATGGGGGGCAGGGAAGTGACCGAGCTGGTGCCTTTCAGGGGAGGGAGGGAGGGTGGAGGGTGGGGGTTAGAGGGAGGAGGCAAACCGGTGCTGAAGTTGGCCGAGGAGTTGAAGTTGGACTGGTGGTGGTTGTGGTTGATCTCCATCTTGGTGCTGGCCACGGTGGACTTCTTCTTCCCGCCTTTCTTGCTCTCCACTCGGCTCACCACGGCCGCTGACAGAGGCTTTTTCATCGCCATCTTCTCCTCCATCATCGCCTTCTCCTTCTGCGCCCGCTGGGCCTCCTCTTTCACCTTCACTTTGTTCACGTGGTGCAGAATCAGCCACACCAGGCTCTTCACAAAGAACTTCAGCGTGGTCTCCACAGCAGTGGGAGAGTCGATCACCCCTGTCAGTACATTCTTGGCGTCGGAGTACGTATTGAGCTCGCAGACGTCTACGGGAGTCAGACTGTGCATGGGGTACTCGTTAAAGTTGCAGCATGATACTCCATTTTCGTCGGCAAAAGCCGTCTCGAAGATCTCGTCGAGGCGGGCAGCTTCTGCGGTGTGGCAGGACGTCTCCTGGAGTTCTAGCCCCTTGATGCTGAGCGTGCAGTAAGCGTTGCCTCTCTCCAGCACCATCACCCAGATCATGCGGTCTTGGAATCGCACCAGGTAGTGATTGCCAGGATGGGGCTCCCCTGTACATGCAAACACACATAAAAATGGATGAAATAGCATATAAGTAACCATCAGAACAATAAAAACACAAACTAGAAAAAAACAAATTAAACACCCAGTAACTCTTGAAATGTTTGACTTTAAGTTTATAATGTAAATGACAACCAAAAGAATCAAGAAGGACAACATCCTGAGATCATTAAGTCTGAGGAAAGTGAGCAAGGCTTCAATATGGAATTGTTGCGCCAACACACAAACCTTCAAAGTTCAACAGACCTGCTTACCCCTTGCACAAGCCATCAGTACAAATAGTAGCCTGGATAGCTGAAATGTGTGAAATGTGTAGTCCTACGCATTAAAACCATCAAGCACAGTTCACCGAAAATGTGCATCAGACCTTCAAGAATCAAAGAACACAATGATCAATTTTGATGTGTAGCAGAGATCCAAGTTATGTAGCATAATGCTCAAAATGTGTTGAGTAGCTACCATAGTTGTTTGCACTGTAAGGTGCACCTTATCATAAGGCGCACCCACCAAATTTTTCACAAAACTCAGATTTTGTTACTTTATAAACTTACTATATTAGTAGTCATATTATAAGGCGTGGGGGTCTCACTCAGGGGGAAAAAAAAGTATCGCCTTACAGTCTGAAAAATATGGTAGATTTGTTTTAACCCTTTCACCACCAGCCATATTTCAGCCAAATAAATCCATTAAATTTACCTGGATAAAGAACAAAATCCATCTGCAGTATTGGGGATTCTTCTGAGATATATATAATAAGGTCTATCTTTACTTCCCAAAACTAAGACAATAGGGTCTTTGGATAATAGACCCCTATTTGATGCCTTTTAGTGACATAGGTGTCAAATCACTGTGCTGCTAAAATGCGACTTTGGCGGTGAAAGGGTTAACATCTGCTTTCCTGCACTCACCCAAACTACCGGCAGCAAAGCCTTTCCTCAACGCCTGTGCCAACACCGGCGCCAACTGCCGATAGTACACCGTGTCTGCACAGACGTTGGCCGACGACCCCACCCTCTCGGGCCAAAACCTCTGCGGGCGAGGGAACCCGATGAAGAACACCGGCAGCGTGAACAGCGGCAGCAGGGGCGCGGACAACACCGCCGCGGCCGTCATGACGGCGAACACCACGGGGAAGAAGAGCAGGGAGAGGAGGAGGGTGGGGGCGGTGGAGCCCCGGCGCTGCTTCTTGTCGCTCCAGGAGGTGAGCAGCAGGGTGAGGAAGAAGTAGAGCTTGTTGCTCAGCTGGAAGAAGCGGTCGCGCGCCAGGCCGGCGATGAGCAGCAGGGTGGGGACGCCCAGGTCGTCCACGGTGGAGTTTGAGGACAGGGCGGTGACCACGATGTGCACCGCCGACACCTCCAGCAGGCTGTGGGCCGTGCTCTGCCACACCTGGCGTAGGAAGCAAGTCAGTGTCTTATAGTATAGTCTCTTAACTCTCTCTACACAAGAGTTCGCTACAGCGTACATGCCTCGCATAACACGAGAGTACGCTATAGCGTGCATCGTCTTTAAATATTCACAGCATTCAACTCAGGGAGCCCATGCAAGCCAAACTGGTATAACAGCATTCCTCTATGGTCCATTAGTAGCTTTCAACCAATGAAATTACTTCTAATCTATTTCAAGGACGGCAGTGAATGGAAACAAGGGCCAACCCCCTTCTTTGTCTTCTTTATCATGCCTTTTTGTAAATTTTGTAAATAAAATTTTTAGTTGAAGTTAGCTTTTATTAGTTTTAATATAATAAATGCCACAAAATTTCAAAACTGTACGATTAAGCGTTCTTTTAAAAATACATGTTATGTAATGAATGCAAACTCAGCTACTAGTGTTGAACGGTTGTGAAGGGAAGCAATCGGTCAGAGTTCAATGAGTTAATCCCTAAAATGGGCAAATGATTTTGATCTACATTTCCATTCACCCACATTTCCATTTCAATCGTCTTAAGCTTCACCAGTCTGCAAAAGTAGGCAGTGAATGACAAATGAGTGCAGCTTTGTGATTACACTTTGGCATTTTGATTTTGTTTTTGTGCAGTGATGCACCCCCATAACATCTTGAAATTCATTTTGCAAATCGGACAGATATCTCGGCAACACTTTTAAAACAAAAAAACACACAAAATCTGCTTGGGTATATTTTATTATTTTTCTGATGCTACCCCCCACCTTTTGTACGGAGTGATGTCCCTTGGCTTGAGATTTCAAAAATGACTGAGAGCACAGAGTGTCAAGAACAAGAGGGTTAAGCTGAGAGAATAAACTGTAACATGAAGTGTTGAAATTAATATGCTTGAGCCTGGTTGTGTTACATAAAAATGATGCAATACAATTCTGTTACTATCATCTATTATGAACAGTGACTGGTATAAACTGTGATAACAGTTGGCGTTTCTTTCAACTTTTATCAAACAATTATTGTTTGTTGGTGCATGTGGAGACTAAATTCTAAAGACTGAGAGTCCTCTCAAAATGACCGATCAATACACACACAAATACGAGCACTGACCCATCTGTAGGCGCGGACGACGCCAAAGGTGAACCATACGGCCTGCACAGTGTTTAATTAACCCTTTGGTGGCTGCATCGTCCATGATGAATAACACACACACACACAAAAGCACTGACCCATCTGTAAGCACGGATGACGCCAAAGGTGAACCATACGGCCTCTACAGTGTTTAACCCTTTGGTGGCTGCATCGTCCAGGACGAATAACACACACACACACAAAAGCACTGACCCATCTGTAAGCATGGATGACGCAAAAGGTGAACCATACGGCCTGCACAGTGTTTAACCCTTTGGTGGCTGCATCGTCCAGGACGAATAACACATACACAAAAGCACTGACCCATCTGTAAGCACGGACTGAACCATACGGCCTGCACAGTGTTTAACCCTTTGGTGGCTGCATCGTCCATGAAGAATAACACATGAACACAAACATGAGCACTGACCCATCTATAGGCGCGGACAATGCCAAAGGTGAACCATACGGCCTGCACAGTGTTTAACCCTTTGGTGGCTGCATTGTCCATGAAGAATAACACATGAACACAAACATGAGCACTGACCCATCTATAGGCGCGGACGATGCCAAAGGTGAACCATACGGCCTGCACAGTGTTTAACCCTTTGGTGGCTGCATCGTCCATGACATCCGACTGGGTGATGCTCATCGACAGGTACGCCACCATGGTCAGAGGGGCCACTGCAACGCATGCACACACATTCGCTCAGAAAAACTCATATGGGGATTTTGAACACACTTTACACCATTTAGCTTTGTTTTTCTTTAATGCCGTCCATATAATCTGCATTCATTGTTGTGCACATCTCTAAGCGCCCACGTATCAAACAATACCAAATTTGAAAGGTCCCAGGAATATCTTACAAATGACAGAGCTTATAACAGGCGAATGCATCAATGTGCGAGACAAATCTTGTAACCCTAATATTATTTCCTATCAGAAGAGGCATTTGTGCATCGGTTCACACACACACTGTATACACACACACAAACACACTCTCTCTCTCTCTCTCACACACACACTGTATACACACACACAAACACTCTCTCTCTCTCACACACACACACATACACAAACCACACCACACCCATTCCCTTACCCCAATTAAACAAAATCCGACGTATCACCGCCAACACAGCCAGCCTCCGCTTGTAGTGCACATAGGGTCGGTTCTTATGGAAACACGCGTGGGGGAAGAAGTAGTTCCTCATCAAACCGAACACCAGGTACACACCCTGCAGATCCCGCAGACACTTCTCCACCACGCACAGCCCCACCACCACCCACCCCGCATAATCAGCCTCCACCTTGTCGTGGTAGTAATTCAGCGCTGCAGCCAACCCCGTCGTCACCGCCAGCAGGAAAAAGTGGTAGATGAACGTCGCCCCACCCCAGCGCCAGCCGAAGCCCGAGTTTGCATTGAACTGCTTGGAGTCCTTCAGGAACTGGCTGGTGGAGACCTTGTTGTTGGAGTGGCAGGCCTGCAGGAGCTGGGTGAAGAGCAGGGAGAGGTCAGTGCTGAGGACGTAGCCCATGGCCGCGGAGAGCAGCACCGTGCCGAAGCAGACCGGAATGTAGTAGGCCCCCAGGAAGACGCCGACTGAGACTACCAGGTACAGCACCAGCCTGGAAAATGCATGGATGAAAGTAAAACATATCCTCCGAAGTCGGAGTGTGGCTGCCCATATGGCGGGGTAATCAAATCGGTCACACACGTAATGTTCTCATCCCTAACTGGTGCATTTGTGCCATAGTGTTCAAGTGCTTCGGCTGTTGGGATGATCCCTGGAGTCTTTAAGCCAGGGTAAGACAACAACAACAACAACAAAGTCAAACATTCTGTCAATCCTGAAATGACACGTTTCAATGTTCTCTGAATCTTCCCAATCCTGAAGTGCTGACCACATTAAAGATAATTTCCAATGTGTGTGTGTCTTGTGTATATACAGCATGGGTGGGGGTGGTGTTAGAATTGCATATACTTAGCATGTTGTTTTAATCTGCCACCAACGTTGGCAGAAATATTTGATTTTATAAGACCGTGATTCCGGATGACAAGATGGCCTGAAGACACTTTCTATCAGCGTTTCCAATCCTAATTTCAGGAGCATGCCTGAACTACTTTCACCCATGAAAATGTCAAAGGTATGGTCGGTCAATGATCGGCAAAAGGTGTAGTTTAGCTACCACCCTCATGTTCTTGGCTTTTCTTCTTCTTCTTTTTCTTCTGCGTTCCCAGGCCATATGGCCATAATGGGCAAGGTATGTATGTGTCCGGTCTTCAGTTTTCACTGGTCTCCCCGCTGCGCACAGCTGACACATTCCGATTTCGGAGGAGCCCAAATGAGAAAAATTATTTGTAAGATTTTTTTTTTTAAAGGCAGGAGAATGGGCCAGTAAATCAGAAAGATAGTAGATGATAGAAAGCAAAGGAAAAAGGCAGAGTCAAAGAGAGTGGCAGATTAGAGGAAGTTACAAGCACAGAACTTCCAGAAGGTGGGGGAACTATTTTTACGAAAGACCCCCCGGTATCCTCACGGGGATTCTTGGCTTTCAATCGCTATGCATCGTTTTACGGAAATGACCCTAATGTAAAGTAATCCTATCCCATTGTCCATGCGAAGCAAAATGTTGCTGCATCTAGTAAGCATTTTGAATGAGAAAATTTGGTGGGGGGTAACGAAACTATTCTTTTGCGTAATGATCAAAGAGCTGATCACTAGGTTACAAATAGATTCATAATAACAATTTTCCAGTCTTTTTTTCCTTCTTCTTCTCTCTTTTCATGGAAGCTTTAAAACATAAGAAAATGAAGCTTTCACACACACACACACTATGGATCTGTCCTCCTCGCCTGATTATAAAATAACATACAGCATCATCAACTCGCTTCTATTTGCTTAAAAGCAGAGAACAGAAACTGTAATGTATCTGACCTGAGGTTAGAGGCGAGGGGTGAACCCCCCAGCATGAAGACATGCACCTGCTCTCCTACCCACAACAGCAGGGCCTCCAAGGGTGGCAGCACTCCCAGCACCCACAGCACCGGCAGGCAGGCAAACACGATGTGCAGGGCCTGGTTGGTGCCCTTGAACTCATCAAAGTTCCTGTCACAACAAAACGAATGCTGCAGTGTAGTGAAATAAATGCACACTGTAGTGTAGTGCAAAAACGCTCCTAACACTGACAGCATTGGCAGGCAGGCCATGCCCTTTATCTCATCATAGTTCCTGTCACAACAAAACGAATGCTGCAGTGTAAAGTAATAAATGCACACTGTAGTGTAGTGCAAAAACACTCCTAACACTGACAGCATTGGCAGGCAGGCCATGCCCTTTATCTCATCATAGTTCCTGTCACAACAAAACGAATGCTGCAGTGTAGTGTAATAAATGCACACTGTAGTGTAGTGCAAAAACGCTCCTAACACTCACAGCATCGGCAGGCTGACCATGCAGCATGCCCTTTATCTCATCATAGTTCTTCCTGTCACACCACATTTGTTATGCTGTGATTAAGTTTTAGGTTGCTATATTTGCAGCTCTAAACTGGCTGAAGCCTAGTTCAGTAATTGTGAGAAGCAGAAAAGAAGCATATCATCGTTTATCAAGTCAAGGAAAAGCCCTTGGCTCAGTCTTACCTGTTTTAATCGACTGAAAAATAATGTATATTACAAAAATGATAGTATGTGTGTGTGCATGTGTGTGTGTGTGTGTGTGTGTGTGTGTGTGCCAGATAATACAGGCATCTTCTCTTCTTCGCCTTAGGCAGCCAACTTCATCAGACTGAAGATTCTGCTGCACTCTGAGGGGTAGTAAAAAGACAAAACATTAGAAAGCTGAGGAGATAGAAGTAGCCTAATGGAAAGGAAAGTAAAGCATGTGTGTGTGTGTGTGTGTGTGTGTGTGTGTGTGTGTGTGTGTGTGTGTTTTACACCATGTGATGTATGACTGTGTGCATGCTTTTGAACATTACATAGTAACAATATACTTATGAATTAAAGTTAAACTAGGTATGACAAAAATCACAATAATCTTCTCTTCTTTTGTGTGTGAATATATATGTGCAATGTTTAAAATAGCTATTAGCGCATGCTATCGCTGTTATGCATATACTCCAGAAAATTGCATCTCAATAATTCTTTTTACATTTTGTGACAGGATTTTTTTTTTTTAAAGAACATTCTCAAGTTATATAACACATCAAATAAAGTGATCTTTGCTTCATGCATACAGATCATCTCTCTCTCCTCACACACACACACACATATACCCCCCCCACACACACACACACACATATATCCCTGACCCAGTCAATACCATTTTATGTTTCTTACACCATTCCCCACAAAACTATTCTGAGACAAAGACAGGCAATGAGCTGGTACCTAATTATGTGCTAAACATAGTCAGGTGTATGTCACTAATTATCATATACCAGACAACCGAAGAGACAGGAGACTACCACAACCTGGCACAACCACTATTTCACAGTCAGTCCAGGGTCGAGTTTCTCTAGATGACGGTCGCCGCGCGCATAACTGTTACACCAAAGAAACACTTTAGAAAACGTTTGCGGAAGAATATTACAAGTTCTTGTCTGATTAGTAAAAAAAAGAGTATTATTTTAACCAAACTTCAATGGACCAATCAACAAGAAGGAATGTATTCACCCCCTACTAATTCGCCGCTTGCTCGGTGTTTGGCAAGAACAAAACGTCAAGCGAACTATCAGCAGACGAAGGGTGTTTCTTAGACCGTTTTTGCCGATTTGAGCGAGCGCAACGTAACGTTAGCCCTTGTGAAACGGACCCCAGATTTCAACCCTGTCACCCAAACTACAATTGGTACTAACTGTTGAAATCGTAATAATCATGTTCAGTGACAGTGTGACTATTGCTATCTTCATCTGTAACGGATATGGATACATATAATTTAATTACATGGCCATGGTATTCCTGGTCACATTGTCCAACATGAGTCCACCCGTTAGGTGTTGAAGACGACAAGGATTCGCTATCAGCAATCACACAGTTTTGTACATCATAATGCTTGTTTTCTCACTCTCTTCTTCCTTAGTTCCTACCCAGAAATCATTCATACATGTGCACTAAAATCACATTATTTGATGCAATCGTTTTGAACATTAAATAAAACTCCAAACAATTAGTGACATAAGCATACTTTGCTTTACATAATCACATAACCATTCACCTCTCTCCCGAAGTCGGAGTTTGGATGCCCATGTGGAGGGGTAATGAAAAATGGTCACACATGTAAATTGTAATGTTCTCATCTCAAGCATCCCATTTGTACCATAGTGTTCAAGTGCTTCAGTTGTTGGGATGATCCCTGGAGTCTTTTACCCAGGGTATGTAAACAACAAAAAACAGCAAACATTAACCATTCATCTTTAGCTTTAAATGTCCTCCCTTCTTCCACTTTTGGTTCCTATCTGAAAACTATAAAGAACATCACAGTTCACCCCCCGTGGGGATACCGGGGGGGGGGGGGGGGGGAGGGCTTTCATACAAATAGTTCCCCCACCTTCTGGAAGTTCTGTGCTTGCAACTTCTCTAATCCATCACTCTCTTTGACTCTGCTTTTCCCCTTTGCTTACTGTCATCTGCTATCTTACCGATCCATTCTTCTGCCTTTTTTCTATAAATTCTTACACAGATTTCTTCAGCCGAAGTCGCACATGCTGGGCCTAACTATCTCTTAGTTAGGCGCATAATCAATGGCAGCATAACGCATCTATGCCCATATGACAGGAAATTGTCTGAGCGAACGAAGAAGAATCACAGTTCACAATCATTACTCAAGAGTTTTTGTAAGTTTGAGAGAGAGAGAGAGAGAGAGAGAGAGAGAGAGAGAGAGAGAGAGAGAGAGAGAGAGAGAGAGAGAGAGAGAGAGAGAGAGAGAGAGAGAGAGAGAGAGAGAGAGAGAGAGAGAGAGAGAGAGAGAGAGAGAGAGAGAGAGAGAGAGAGAGAGAGAGAGAGAGAGAGAGAGAGAGAGAGAGAGAGAGAGAGAGAGAGAGAGAGAGAGAGAGAGAGAGAGAGAGAGAGAGAGAGAGAGAGAGAGAGAGAGAGAGAGAGAGAGAGAGAGAGAGAGAGAGAGAGAGAGAGAGAGAGAGAGAGAGAGAGAGAGAGAGAGAGAGAGAGAGAGAGAGAGAGAGAGAGAGAGAGAGAGAGAGAGAGAGAGAGAGAGAGAGAGAGAGAGAGAGAGTGACACTCAGAGACAAAGAGAAAGGGAGAGAAAAGAGAGATAGATTAAGACAGAATGAAAGACAGAAAGTCAGACAAATTCCAATAAAAACACAACAAAAAAACAAAGAAACAGACAACAAGAAGTGAGAAGTTTGAGAAAGTAAGAACACAGAATTAGTCAAGACCTGTGAAGACAGGAAAAAAAAATCTGGATCATTTTGTCATGCTGTTTTTCAACTGTAATCTGATAAATTGTATCAAATGGATCTAATAATACACCGACAGGCCTGATACCACCATGCAAAAATCCTTCTAAGCTTGAGGAAGAAGATTCAAACCCATGACCTCAGATCAGAATAACCACTTTGGAGCTCAAGCAACACGTATACATTCAAGCCTCTGGTAAAGATGTTATTAAAGATACACTGACTGACGCACCACGATTAAGTCCCTTGTTTTTCGGGGTATCTGTGACCCACATACAGATGTCCCCAACTTCAAATTGAGGCTGCTCTTTTAAATGTTTTGGTTTGAAATTGGGGGCATTTGTATGGGAGTGAGACCTGGTCAAAACAAGATTTCTTTCCAGCTATAAGAGGGAAAACACGTGAAACACGTGATTTTGACACGTGATCTCGTGGGTTTCAAAACAAACAAAAAACACCCCCCAAAACATGCAGGATGGAGGCAAGGACAACTCACCAGTGGACCAGGTGGAAAACCAGGCAGACCACAACGTAAAACGGGCGACTCATGGGCGACATCTCATACACATCCATGGTGCGGAAGATGGCCGGCTCCGGCGGGGCGGCGGCGGTAAGAGAATACTGCGCGATGCTCAGCGTGAACCACCCAAACAAAAACAGGGCCGCCGTGGCGCCCACGTTGTCGCCATAGAGATCGTTCAGCGTCCACGGCAACAGGTACCACAGTGCCAGGCCGCACATGCCCCCGGAGAGCAGGCCGTGGAAGAGAATGTTCACCTTGAACGACTTGGGAGGGATGACAAACTCGATGGTCTCCGCCCCACAGCAGCTGTGGAAGTCGACCTCGTCCTCCTCGGCGAGGAAATTCTTCTTGGCGATGACCGCCTTAGCGCTCTCCTTCTCCTTGATGTGGACCACGGTGCTGACGGTCTGGACGACCACCACGAAGATGGTGATGCAGGCCCCGTACAGGCAGCAGTAGAGCAGCAGGTAGTCGTTGACCTGGTCCCCGCTGTACGCCAGCTGCAGCACCAGCGTGAAGATCCCGCCCAGCAGCCAGGGCAGCGCCCACAGCAGCACCTGGAAACGACACACCCGACTCTGCTCAAGAGTTGTTATAACTGTGTGTCCCCTGAAGTCGGAGTGTAGGTATTAGGTACTTTATAGTCACAGAGGCATCTCTGTGAAATTCGGGTTGCTCCCACCTGGAGAGCGCGTCACAGCCAGAGGCGCACCACCCCATGTGTGACTGATGAGGAAGGAAGGGAGGGGGGTAAATTTTGACCAAATGCCCAACTTTTTCGTTGCCACTGTATGTAATCTTCCCACCCAAGGCCATGCGAAATGTTCACATGGCGCTGGGTGCGCCCCCAGTGTTTAAGCTGGGGAACGAAAACAACAACATCATAACTGTGTACATATCTATAACTTTTTAAGAAAATATCATGACTATTGGCAATTACTATTAAAATAATTATTCTATCTATTATTAAAATGAATATATGATTTATGAACATGCATTCATTCCAAGTTCTGCAGCATTAAAACATACTTAAAGCTCGCATATATCACTGTGACAGTGCGCAAAACATACAGACGTAAGTCGAAAGACTTCACTTCACATGAGCAATGGAAAACTCAATATTTCGGTCGCTTCAGGTCAAATGACATAACTTTTGTGTATTTAGCGTTACTACCACTATCTTTGCAGACTCAATATGTCGGTCACTTCAGGTCAAATGACATCATTTTTGTTCATTTAGCGTCACTATCAATAATATATCTTTGCAAAATTTTGTTTACACCTTTCGTCAGATGATGCATCTTGCCCTGATCAACTGATCATCGCAGTTGATCAATTTTGACACATGATAGTTTAATTTCCGGGCAGTGATATGTTGGATTAATAAGGAATAATATAACAAACAAACAACTACACAACAAGTGTAAAGTGACATTATTTTATTCACAAGAGACAAAACAAAACTACTGGATATTTCGGCGAATGCACCCGTATCAACATAAGAATAATATGACAAGCAAAAAACAACAAAAACATCTGAAGAAGTCATTACCTGCGTCAGATACACGTAAGCTGGAGCACTGTAACCCAGTTTTAACTTGGGCCCCCCAAATATGGTCTGGGGGAGACGTTTCCAGACAAACTCCTGTTTGTATTCATTGAGCAAGGGCACTCCTCCTCCCATGGTTGTATCCTTCTCTGTCTGCTTCTCTTCGCAATCGCAGTCACCTTAATTCATGAATCGTCACCGCGGCTTTCTCTCTTTAAGTTAACCGTTAATTTGCTAAATCCTTGAGGTTTTCTCTCCTGACCTGGACAAATCGCAAAGAAACAAACAAGGGAAAGGTTATCACACTCACAGACACTGAGCTAGCATAACACTTGGTAATTAATATCAAAATATGATGCAGGCATTATCAGATTGTTTTGGTGTCAATAAAGTTTTGTTGTTGTTGTTGTTGTGTTTTTGCCTCTTTTTTTTGGGGGGGGACAATATTAAACATTTATCTTACATTATATTACATTTGAAACAAAATAGTAAATGAAAAATATCTGTCTGTCATTTAACCCTTTCGCTGCCAACGTCGCATTTTTGCACCACAATGATTTAACACCCATGTTACTAAAAGGCATCAAACCAGGGTCTGTTATCCAAAGACCCTATTCTCTTAATTTTGGGAGGTAAAGATAAGCCTTACTTTAAATATGTCACAGAGGAATACCCAATATTACACTTACAGACAGATTTTGTTCTTTACCCAGGTAAAATTAATGGAAATGTTTTGCTGAAAAATGGCTGGCGGTGAAAGGGTTAAAATTAATACACTGATTTTGGTGATAACATCAACAATTTTGTAAACTGTGTCTATCCCAAGTAGTAGTATGCATACATGTATTATTATTAATGACCTACCTGGGCTCCCATTTTAGTGCGTCAAATGTGCATCAGTGACATATCAAAACTTCATACTGGGGGTCAAATGGCGCACTAAAATCACCGAGAGGGTACCTTGACTCATTAAAAATCGTCTGAGTGTGTACGTTTTTACAGCCAGGTGTTGACTCGATTGAGCTCCTCTGAAATCAGAATGTGTCGGCTGAATGCAGCGGGGAGACCAGTGAACACTGAAAACCGGACACATACGTACCTTATCCATTATGGCCATATATGGCCTGGGAACGCAGAAGAAGACAGCCAGGCATAAAAACACCTCCGCCGATACTTCTTCATAAAAAGTGTCTATCACAAGAATTTTGTCTGTTAACGTAAAAAAAATATGAACATTTTTAAAGCGTCACCACAAACTTGTTGCCAGCGACCATGAGTTTAATCCCAAATGCCACACTCCTCATTCTGATCAGTTTACAGTATTTATTTTACTATAAGGCGATACTTTTTTTCAAAGACTCAGACCCCTGTGCCTTATATGTGACTAATAAAATAGCAAGAAAATATAATAACAAAATCTGAAATTTGGGTAACATTTGGGGGGTGCGCCTTAGTCCGAAAAATATGGTACTGGTACTATGCAGTCCGAGTCCAAAGTGGGGGCCAAAGTTGGATTCAACTTTCAAGATTTTGCTGTTAGAAAAATTATGGGCGAGTAGAGTATGCACATTTTTCAGATTTAATTGCACCACCAGCGTTAAAGCGGTCAAAGGATGACTTGATTTGAAAGTAAAAATACCAAAATGCACAACTGTTTTCGGTCATGCGCTTCTTTCACCAGGTTTCAGTATTTTCGAATTTGCTTCACTCCTTCAGCAGTCATCGTCATCGAGCTAATGATCATGGTTCTTAAGTAGTAGTAGTAGTAGATAGGGACAAATGAAGCCGTCAAGCTTTTTAGAGAGTCCCGTCTTTTTACAATCAGTATTACATACAAGTACTGGTCAAGGTTTATTGTGGTCAAATTTTCCTAAAATTAGCTACTCATCAAAGCTTCTAAATAAATTTAAATAATTTGGAGATTTGTCGAGACGATTTTTGAACAAGTTAGTATTAGGTGCACATTTTAATTCGTTAGTTAATTCATTCCAATTGTTAGCAACTCTATTGCTGAAGCAATTTTTTCTTATGTTAGTGTTGAAACGTTTAATAAAGACCTTAAGATATATATATATGCCTTGTGTGCCGACCCTTTTCATCACACATTTCTTCCCCCCTCCCCTCCTTTGCTCTGTTCCTAATCCTATGCATTGCATACCTTGATGCCTTCTTGATCTTGATATTGATTTTGGTGAGATACCTTGGCAGGATCCAATTTTGGATATAAACGCCAACGGGGGGAAACTGGGGAGAGCACAAACCTATCGATCCCTAACTAAAAATAAAAACAAAGTGTGGGGTCTGATGATTGGCAGGCTACAACATTTCACTTTTCATCCAGCTGAAGAAAACCTGGACTAGCCGACCCCCAGCACCATCTAGCATGGTAGCTGGGGCCCCCTCCAACAGTTCAGTATGTTGGTTGTTGGCTGTGCCTGAAACCAGACAAAGCCGTCCTGAACTGGATGGCTGACGACAGGGTGATGATATCGTCAGGCAGGCTGTTCCACTCAGGTGTTGCCCGTGAAAAGAATGAGTTTCGAAACACGGTGGTGTTGGGTCTTTAACTACAAAGCACTTGATGTTGTTTCTTGCCATGGTTGATACCATGTTGGATGTAATGTGGTCCTTTTATTGTTTGTAGTTTGTTGGCTTACCCTGGCTAAAAGACTCCAGGGATCATCCCGACAGCGGAAGCACTTGACCACTACAGATGAGAACATTACGTGTGTGACCGTTTCTGATTACCCCGCCACATGGGCAGCCACACTCTGTCTTTGGGGGAGTCCTTTTATTGATGGGGCACAATTCTTTTTGACCGGGCTACTGGTGTAAGGAACTGTCCAGGCGGTAGGGCTGGTATCTCACCCCTACCTTGAAGAATAGGGTGAGCCGGTGTTCGTTCAGGACTCCTTGTTTGCAGTAGGGGCAAGTTCTGCTGTTCAAGCATGGTGGTGACACATCCAGGGGTGAGGTCTTTGTAATTCTGGGTGATGAAGCGAGCTGCACGCCTCTGGATGCTCTCCAACCTGTCAATATATCTTTCTGGAGGTGCGGATCCCAGACTGACACACTATACTCAAAGGTCAACCCCAGAGTTGCATTGCACTTGCTTTCTTGATGATATTATCAATATGAGCTGACCATTCGAGGTCGTCAGTGAGGGTGACTCTGATATAAGGGTTGCAGGGACTTGCTGCAGGATCTCGTTGTTCAGTGAGTAGAAGTGTGATGACCTGGGGCGCATGCTGAGAATGTAATCACTTCCTTGCCTGTCTCAGTCAGTGTCTGTGACTCTCTCTCTTCTTCTTCTTCTTCTTCTACTTCTTCTTCAACAGGCCATGGACACTACACATTGACCTAAATATAGAATCCGTGAACAGGCTGAAGATTCTGCTGCACTCTCTCTCACACATGCATGCACACACATATTGGTTTTCTGCCAATGTAACGGATGCAGATGCAGATATGCTCATGCCCTCCTCTCAAGTCTGTCTCATACTACCCCTCTTTCTCAGACTCAGAGTCTCTCCCACCCCCTCTCTTTCTGACTCAAAGCAAGAAGTTGAAGAACACACACACACACACACACACACACACACACACACACACAACACAGTAACATGCATACACACACAGAGATAACTACTTCTGATGCTGAAACAAAGAGAGAGAAAGCATGATAATAGTTAACTATACATTAATTCAATTGAGACAGAGAAAAGAAAAACCTTTTTCATTTTTCCCTGATTTTTTTCACCCTCAGTCTATACATTTACTGTGGGGGTGAAAACCCCTCGATAAGAGCCAACTTGGGGTGAAAAAATCCTCCAAAGTCCAACAAAAATGCTACTGTGCTAGTGTCATTACCATTATTTACCATGGCACTGCTGACTGAGATTCCTCATTCAGGCTCATTGATTGAATGAATTTTTTATTTACATTGACAATCAGACAATGAAACATTAAACCTATCCAAATAGTATACATAAAAACATATTTAACTTACTGATAGACGTCCTTTGTACCCAAAGAATTGTACCACACTTTCAACCATTTTAAGAACAAACACAAGTCACATTTTCTGACAAAGTCGTCTGTTTGTTTGCGTGACAAGGTTCCCCAGGTTGGTAGAAGCCATTGTCGCCTGAGGCATTCATAAGCTAGGGATGAAGTTTCGTATTAACTTTAGATTTCATTTGTTCTAATGAGAGATTTGTATTTCCTTTTTTTTTATAGAATAAAGTGATACACCCTCTTAGCTGGTTTATACTGTCTCTGACAAAGATAAATTTAATTCGAAACTTTGTCTAGCAAACCATGTTTGTTCAGAAATGCAAAATCAAAATGGCGGGGCTGAACGTGAAAGTCAGTGTCGAAGCCATTCAAGAACACCAGATTCAAGAAGTAACGCTTGATGGACAAGAAATATACGTACCGTAAGTGATCTAATGTATCTTCATTTCATGACAATTAAAAGTTTGATGGACGGAATTTAGAGTAATGATTACTGACCCATCGAGTTACAATCATCTGCAACTACGGAGGGGAGGGGAGGGGAGGACAGATGTTACTTGTTAGGTAATACTAGTTAGTTATGGGGCTCAAAAAGTGATAGAATAACAGTTAACTACTTAACTGGCTTTAATATTCCAGTTAAGTACTTAACTGACTTTGTTTTACCGGAAGCGAGAAATCTCTTATACAAGTTAACTAGTTAACTGACATTTCGAAATGTCGCTTAACTGTTAAGTGGTTTATTTTCTGAAGGTTTTGTAACACGTAATGTAATTGGTCGGCGTTTTTAAAATTTTAATCAACGATTCGCACGTCAAGTGCTATCGACCCTGACCCTTTTCCGCCAATATGGCTGATGATCGGTTGCATGTGCCAATTTGCCTGTAGTTGCATCTGTAATACTAATAGATGCAGTAGACGAACAGAGAACAAAAGAAAGCGTCTCGTCTTGAGCTGAGCCACAACCGTAGTTGCCACAATATCACGCTGTTAGCAACAGAGTGCGTTTTTCAGAGACCATATTTTAACCACAAACAAAATAAATAAATGAAATAAAATAAAATAACCATCAGTTGAAATTCAACCTGACGGATATATATAATATATTCACTAACTCATAAGAAACGGGCAATGATAAATATATACTTTTTGCTGCTATTTGGGGCTTATTTCAGTTACTAAAACGTATTTGGAGCAATTTCTGGGAAAAGATTGCTGATCTGCAGTTGGTTGGTTGGCTTACCCTGGCTAAAAGACTCCAGGGATCATCATCATCCCAACAGCGAGAAGCACTTGAACACTAAGGTACAAATGCATCAGCTAGGGATGAGAACATTACGTGTGTGACCGTTTTTGATTACCCCGCCATGTGGGCAGCCACACTCCGTCTTCGGGGGATGCTGATCTGCAGTATCCAATGGAATTTCGTGTTACAAAAACCAGTAAGCGAGTTGGTTTTCATGATAGAATGCCACTTAAGCAGTTAACTGACCGGAAGCGGAAATTGATAATATTAGTTAACTAGTTAACTGGAATAAGAAAGTCCACTTAACTACTTAACTGGTATATTAAAGCCAGTTAAGTAGTTAACTGGTATTTTATCACTTTTGAGCCCCATAGTTAGGCATGTTAATAAAGTTGCTTCCCTTGGATTTGATCTCTGAACTTTTCATGGTTTGGGACAAGCATGCGAAAATGGAGTTCTCCTTTCTCATCCCAACCACCATCATCAAGTTGATGGTTCTGTGGTTCCATTTGCATGCATAGTTACAACACTGGAAAACAACGTGAATCTTAAAATTAAAAAAGTTCCACGACAGTGTGATTGTGAATAAATCGACATAGCTGCAGCCCACTAGTTAGCTAGATCGTTGAGCTTCTTCTTCTCGTCAATCGGCCACCTTCATCAGGCTGAAGATTTTGCCGATGTTAAAAAAAAGAAAGAAAACGAAGGTCACCAAAGAAGTTAGAAGAAAATAAATGAACTGAATTTAAATAAATGATACATACTTAACCTTTTCGCTGCGGCCTACTACTTGCGCGTGCGTCGCCAGTTTGCCACACAATTTTTAAACGCGGCAATATCGCTACTTAGCGTCGACGTATATACAGACCTGCCAACCTTTCCGCTCAGACTGCATTTCTTCCGCCCTTCCGCTCAAGTCAATAAAATTCCGCTTTGAACACTTTTTAAAAAAAGGTTTTTTTAACACACAAATTCATCGTCTTATATATATAGAGCAGCACAGTTGCTGTGCATATTACCGACTTTCTAGTTTCTGTTTGTGCACTTCCGTCAAGATGGCGATTGACACATCGATGTATGTGAGACTCTGGGGAGAAAAGAAAGAGAATAGACCAATATTTCTGCCAAGATTACATGGAAAAGTATCTGTGCATTCAGAGATCAAGAAAGTGTGCATCATGCTAGATGTATGATGTGCTCACTACGCTTAAAAGTCTCCTATGGAGGGTGTCAAGACTTCAAATGCCACATTACTTCTCATCGTCTTTGTCAAAACTGCAAACTCCCAGACTTCGTCTTCCACCGTTACTGACATTTTCAAGCCAACAGAAGGAAAGGAGAACAAAGATGAACTTAAATTGATTCATTATTTTCTTTCCAAGTCTTATTATTTAAGTTATCTATGGGCGTATGGCACCAACCGTCAAATAAAAAGTGCAGAGGAACAAACCAAAAGCTTCTATTGTGTTAGGAATAGTTGTGACACTTGACAAGATTCCTCTTAGCTCCCCAAAATTCCTCTTTCCTGCTACAACTATTCCTCTTTGGTCTGTTAGAGGGTTGGCAGGTCTGTATATATACGCCGGTGGCAAGTACTCGCTATAGAGGACGTATACGTCGTGGGCAGCGAATTGGTTGGGTGGGGTGGGGGGTAGAATACAAAGATTTACAAAGCTTTCGAATCTAATCGTTGGTCCAAGAAAAGTAACTAAGCGATAACAAGAACCTTCGCATAACACCTCAACCATTGACAATTTGAGGCCCTTAACCACTTATAAGTGTTATTGCATGTAAGATTAATCATCTGCTTGAAATCGTTAAACAAAAATCAAAGCGTATTCATCATTTGTGCCTCATTAAATATTACCGGAAATGATGCGCGCTGAGAACGGGTAAATACAGCGCATGCGCATTTACATTCTCAAACCGAACGACCGACAAAGCAGCAACAAAGCAATTCTTGCCTGTTCTATGCCCCCGTAAGTGCCAAATCTAAAAATATTTTGCTTCATATGACTAACATCATTAGAAAATTACTTATATTTGATTCAACGCTAAAATGTAAGTGTAAAACGTGATTTTGAAACCTTCAAAAATCTTCAGCGGTCTAAGATCGTCTCCTCTAAATGGATTAGACTTGCACGCGAACGTGACACTTTTTTACTCAAGACGTCAAATTATTGCGTCAATGCACAAGAGGAGAGCATGGTAAGCGGCCATGCAAAGTAGAAAGAAGTTTTTTTCGAGTTAATGTTTATTTCAACAGGGTTCGTAGCAGTTGGGAAAGTTTGGGACGGTTTGGGGAAAATAGACTTCATTTTCAAGGCCCATGAAAGTTTGTGAAAAATGAAAAACCAAGAGTAGTGTCTTTGAAAGTTTGTGAATTTTGAGCTACTGTCAAATCTTCGTCAATCTGCCCCCCAAATCGCCCAGGACTATAATTTTGAATCATCGTGCCAAGAAGAAAAAAAAATTATGAAAGAAAATGAATACTTATTACTTTTGATGCATATGATCATGATGTTTCAAATGCGTAGCAGAGGAAGCGGGCTGTTGAGCCACTGACACAACATCGTGGCAAGTACCACTGATCAATGATGTGACTTACTTTCGATTTTTAACCGGATTTGACGCGAGTTGCTTCCCTTTAAAGATATCCGGGTCTTTACGCGTACCGCGCAAAATGCCGGCCAAATGTGTCTTCAGTGAGCTTTGGCTCGAAAATTCTGCATATAAAGTATGGCTGCGAAAGGATGCAACCAACAAGCGCTCAGCATATTGTGCGGCTTGCCGAAAAACCTTTGATGTGGGATATTGCAACAGTAGTATCTGTGTTAAAGTTGTGAAGGGTGGGTTTTGAAAACCCTAAAGTTGGGCTTTGAAAGTTTGGGAAAATTAGGACACTGTTTGGCTATGAACCCTGTTTCAAGCAAAAAGCAAGTATTTAAGAGCTTTATTTTCTCAAAAAAGCTATACACATGTATAGTTTCTATAAACAGCATTCTATCTGTGAGTACTTTTGGGTTTTTTAAATTATTTGAGCTCTGTCCAGTTTTCAATCATCTTGATTGTTGGAAGCAAACTATCACAGATTTATCTCATTGAGTCAATAATGAAGAAAAAAAGAACAATTCTCCAACAAAATCGTACCTGTGTTTCAAATTATAGACAAAAAATGCACATTTGCAGCAAGTTAAACTATTTTTCTTTCATTTTATCAGAACTATTCATATATATAAAAAAAATTCTTATCATGCCTACACATGTGCATAATTTTTTTTAAAGTAATTCTCATTGTAATACTGATAAAATGAGAGAAATAGCTAACTTGCAGTGAAGATGTGTTTATTGTTGATAATTTGCAACAGAGGGCGCAATTTTTGTAAGCATTCTATTTTTTTCAGTTCTATAATGTGTCAAAGAGTAAAGTTTTTGACACTGCTTTCTTCCAAGAATAAAGATGTTTGAAAGTTTGACAGAAATAAGCATTCACAGATAGAGTGCTGTCTATGGAAACTATGTGTAGCGTTTTTGAGAAAAGGACCACTTAAATATTGGTTTCTGCATACAAATTATCTATGAATTGAACAGGAAATATATTTCCACTTTAGGAATGGCTTCTTTCATGTCACATGTGAGAGTATGACATCGACCCTGTGCAGACAATAATTTTTCAAACGGAATAAAATAAAGTTTAAAAAACACAAGATTGACTACATTGTGCATTTTGTTATAAACTTACGCTTATTGGGGTCTATGCCCTTGGTGGGTGGGGGAAGATGGTTCAGTACTGACCAAACAGGGATAACTCTCGCCAATAACCCTATTTGATGCCACTAAATGGCTGCCTTTCGCAAGAGTGACTGCCCTTGTCAGTACTGACCAGCAACGGCGTCACTCTCACTGTCAAGGGCGTTAATAACCCTAGTTGCAGAGGCCCATAGCGTTGAAGCAAACCTAAGTATGAGATTGTTCTTATGAAGCAAAATATGGTTTGATTAAACGCTTAATTCAGCTAAGGGTGTCTGTATATGAGGCGCCGTGGCCGGTTGGTTAGAGTCGCCGCTCGTAATCCAACAGGTTTGCGGGTGCGGTGGGTTCGAACCCGGCTGGTGACTGTGTTGTATCCTTGGGAAAGATACTTTACTCCTATTTCCTGGTCCTTCGGATGAGACCTAAAACCGAGGTCCCGTGTGCGAACGCACGCACAAGATCTTGCGCGCACATTAAAGCCCATTCCACTATTCGGTACGAGTAGGCCGTGTGTGCCGGTGGGATGGATGACACGAATTCACATAGGACGCATCCTGTGTGCTATTAATGGTCTGAATGAAGACTGGTGAGTGCGGGACAGGATAAACATCCTCAACTGGAAGAAGAAGAAGAAGATATGGCTGTTGTGCAGCTAGGCCCTAGCCATTTCACATCGACGGAAGTGCCACCATTAGGAAAGGGAAGCCACTCTTCCTATAAAGACATGTAACCAAACCGAAACGCGTTTCAGTTGCAGTCGTCATTTCCGCAATTCCGGTGAGCCCAAAACGAAGCAAAATTTTATGTGACCGGTAGCTGTCAAGCTTTGATGACAGCAGACAATTGAGCCGCAGTAATTGTCCGTAAATGACAAAAAGATTGAAAAAAATTATTGACCTGTTCACATCCATTCAGTTAAACTTAAAGCGTGCTCATGGCTTAAATTCTGAGCCGACAGCTTTCAAAGTGAACGTTCAGTTTATCGATGAGTTACCTCTCTTGAAATACCAATAGATTAGAATGATAACCCTTCCGCCCAGCTAGCAAGCAAAATGATTCCTTCACACACTCGTGAGTACTTAGTAATTTAATTTTCCTTGCACAAGCACAAAGAAATCGTCTTTCTTTCTAAGTGACCACCGTGGAAACACAGACATTTTCTTTTTTGGGGTGTTGCTGAAATGATTAATAATTCTTTGCGTAACATTCAAGGGAAATAATAAATTACATTTATCTAGGGAGACCTATGCACTCTTTGGGACTTGCACATTTAACATCTTCTTCAACAGAAGACTGACGTCAAAGCCTGACTAGCAAGTTGACTTCTCTTGTTGCTTTAAGAACCAAGAGAAATAGCAGATCAGCTACTACGTTTTTGCTGTGTTATTTTTTTAAACTAACATGTCTTGTTTTTCTTTTGAACAGGCAACTGTCCATGTCAGAGAACCTGACCAAGCTTGCGAACAAGATCGACTTCTACAAGGATGAGTCTGAGGGCAAGGGGAAGCCGGCGTCGGAAGGGGAGAAGGAGGTGGTGGAGGAGAAGCCCCTGGCTCCCTTCATGCCCTCCCTTTGGCCCTGGGACTCTGTGCGCAACCACCTCAAGTCAGTCAGCTTCTTTGTTGTTGTTGTTGTTGTCGTACCCTGGATAAAAGACTCCAGGGATCATCCCAACAGCCGAAGCACTTGAACACTATAGTACAAATGCACCAGCTAGGGATGAGAACATTACGTGTGTGACCGTTTTTGATTACCCCGCCACGTGGGCAGCCACACTCTGAGTGAGGAGGTCAGCTTCTGATTTCACAGACATTTCTGGACAGATAGTGTTGTAGCATTTTCAAGTGTTCAAAATCATTTGGGGTTTTTTCTTTATTTATTTTGTTTTTCTTACTTGCAACTTGTGTAGCTTCAAATGAGAGTTTACCAGCTAGATGAACATGTGAGGTTTTTTTTAACTTGGAAAACTGTTTAATATAGCTTTCATATTTTGACAGAAATTCAAATTTCAATGCATTTTTTAATGTTAGAAATGTTCATTTTTTAATGTTAGAGGTGTGATCTTTCCATGTAATTTTTTATGGTACAAGTGCAGTGTTACAAGGTATTGTTTTACGATACATTTGCAGTATTTCAATGTAATGTTTTGATATATTATAGCCTATTGGCTACTGCAATTAACACCTTTTGCAAGAGTGAATGCCCTCGGTGGGTGGGGGAAGTTGGTTGAGTACTGACCAAACAAGGGAATAACTCGCCAATAACCGTATTTTGAGGCAACTTAATGGCTGCCTTTTGCAAGAGTGAATGCCCTTTTGGATACTGATCAACAAGGGCATAACTCTTGCCGTAAAGGGCGTTAATAACCCTAGTTGCAGTGACCAATAGGTGCCGCCTTTCATTCTAATGTTGCATGGTGCATTGTACATTTTAATGTAGTATTTTATGATGCAAATGTGGTGTCTCAATGTTATATTTTGAAGTACAGATGCAGCGTTTCATTGTAATATTTCATGGTACAGGTGCTGTCCTTGTCAAACGCCCTCTAGACAAACAAGCCAGTTCTTTAAATATGAAAAGTGTTGTTTATTCCAGCTTCTGTTGGCTGCTGTAGAGCTTAGACGACATAGCCACATCCACTGGCCACACCTCCCAGGGATCCCCATTTGGGGGTCTATGAAGCACTAAAATTCTACAGGACCCTCTAAAAGAATGTGCAGGGGGTCCCAGGGATGCACTAGAAAAATTCTTTCTAGCATTCGCTATGCCACTGGGACCCACCTCTAGGACCCTCTATACTGTAAGTGAAGAAGTCCCTGGGACCGCTTTTTTTGCGGGAAGATTGGGAGCCCTGTGTGGGTGCATGGATGCGACTTGTCTGGAGAACATTGTCTGTGGTGGTCTGATCTTCCTGTATGCATGCCATGGACAGGTAAGGTAAGGGCGCCAACTTCACCTTTCGGAACACGTAACTGTTCTGTCTTGTGCTCGGTGCGGAGCCTCAACAACAAGACGCGTTCCTGCTCTCTGGTCAACAAGCAAGGGGGCAGGCCGTCTTTGAATGGTGTATTTCCTTGTGTGGCAGGTCGTCTCTGACGGAGATGAGCGTGCTGCTGGATGTGCTGAACATGGTGAAGGAGAAGAACTACCTGGTGGCTGACCCTGTCTCCCAGGACAACCAGGACACCCGGCCCTCCACACAGCTCTTCTCCAAGAAAAAGGTCTGCCTGAGTCTCTCTGAGTCTCTTTCATCTTCCAATTTTTTTCTTTCCAAGCGAAAATTTCTGTTTGAAATTGATGTAATCCCACTAATACACCAACCATGAAAAAAGGTGATGCAATGTTAGCACTGAACTATGCGCACTATCAACTTTTAACAGCCTGATAAGTTCTTGAACAAGAAAAAGGTAACCCCGGATTCATGCTCTTAGCATTCCACTTACTTAGCTCACACAAGCGCACACACATACATACAGTACACACACACACACACACACACACACACACACACACACACACACACACACACACACACACACACACACACACACATGAAAAGGTAACCCCGGATTCGTGCTCTTAGCATTCAACTTACTTAGTTTACACAGGCGCACGCACATACATACAGTACACACACACATACACACCCTTCCCAACAGAAATGAACTTTTTTTTTCAGAAAGGTTACTGACTTTGCATATAAATGTTAATCCATAACTCATCCGGTAAATGCGTGGGTCATGTCACAGAGCTTGGAAGCGGCGGCCTGCGTGCTGCTGAAGGGGGCTGAGCGGCTGAAGAAGTCCAACACGGAGGCCAGCAAGAAGGGCCACCACGACTTCCACAACGAGCTGTCCACCCTGCGCAAGAACTGGCGCCTCAAGAAAGTCAGCACCAACATCGTGGGAGACCTCAGCTATCGCTCAGGTCAGTGATCTGTTGGTCTCAAGTGTAAAGGGGATAATAATCATAATAATAATAATAATAATAGGGGATACTTATATAGCGCGATGCCCCACATTGGGCTCATCGCGCTTTGCAACAGTATAAAGGCATTAAAACAAATATTTTAAAAAACATATAGTTAACAGCATCATATTAAATAGTAAAAGATTCAACATGCATAACTTATGCAAAGCTACTTGTGTGTCTTGAGCTCAGTCTGGTTGCTTTATGATTTCACTTTCAGTATCTTGCTGTTGAGTTTACTCATCTGTGTTTGTGTGCATGGGTGTGTGTGTATGTTTGTGTTTAAATGTGAATGAAGGGATTGTGGAATAAGACTCGTTGAGTTTTTGTGTGGATTGATGATGAAAAATCAAAACGCTATAATAAAATCTGTGTACCAGGTTAACCCTTTCACCGCCAAAGTCGCATTTTAGCACCACAGTGATTTAACACCTATGTCATTAAAAGGCATCAAATTGGGGTCTATTATCCAAAGACCCTATTGTTTTAGTTTTTGGAAGTATGGAAAGACCTTATTTTATATATTTCACAGAAGAATCCCCAATACTGCAGATGGATTTTGTTGTCTACCCGGGTAAATTTAATGGAAAGTTTTGGCTGAAATATGGCTGGCGGTGAAAGGGTTAAGCAAGTAAATGTTCCCAAGTATTTTTGTATTTTTTCTTCTTTAGCCCTTTTACCGCCAGCCCTATTTCAGGCAAGAATTCTCATTAAATTTACCTGGGTGGAGAACAAAATCCATCTGCAGTATTGGGGATTCTTCTGTAGCATATGTAAAATAAGGTCTATCCTTACTTCCCAAAACTAAGACAATAGGGTTTTTGAATAATAGACCCCAATTTGATGCCTTTTAGTGACATAGGTGTTAAATCACTGTGGTGCTAAAATGCGACTTTGGCGGTGAAATAGTTAATGTGGTTGCTAAAAGAATGCTGTAGTTTCTGTGTATTGATCATAATCAACTTTTGTCAGAGGACCTCACTAAGCTTGCCAACAAGATCGACTTCTACAACGATGAGTCTGAGGGCAAAGGAAAGCCAGCATCATAAGGAAAGAAGGAGGTGGTGGAGGACAACCCCATGTACCAGATAAAGCAATGGAATAGTTCCATGTACTTAATCGTTTTCTTGAATTTGGTTTGTTGAAAGAGCGCTTAAGAAAACAACCAGGAAATTAAAAAAGAAACGACGAACAAAGTTTTGCGCGTATCAAAATACCTCTGTATCATGTTTGGTGCGACTCTTTTTAACAATGATTGTGACGTTGCGTTTCACACAGCGGGTTCGCGGTACTGGCAGAACGGGTCCTTCGAGGTGCGGAAGAGCGCGGAGGAAAAGCCTGGGGAGGGGGAGGGTGAAGGGTCGGGGGCAGGAGTAGGAGTGGGTCCCCACAGCCGCGTGAGCTGCCTGGAGGTGACGGTGCCCAGCGAACTGGAGGGTGTGGCCTACATACAGGTGGAGGTGAAAACCGTGCCAGGTAAGGAGGGTGATTGCGTTAGGATTTTTTTAAACCAGACCCTTCAGTGACAATGCCTCCCAACAACCGGTATTAAAACCAGTCCCAGGGAAACAAAAACCAGTGAAAGCAACAATATCAGAGCCCGTGATACGCAATTTATCAGTCCTAGCAAAAAATGATCAGTCCCTGTTACTGACAGGTCAAATTTTTGTCAGTATTTTGGTTTTGCAATCAGTATTTTACGGACTATAAGGCGCACCCCCCAAAGTTAACACAGGTTTCAGATTTTGTTACTCTATTTTCTTGCTATATCAGTCACATTATAAGGCACAGGGGTATCATTCTAGGAAAAATGTATCGTCTTATAGTCCGTAAAATACAGTATAAGTAAATGCGATCACTGGGCTCAGATAAAAAACCTAATCTGTGTAGTGAGTAGGGGGTTAGGGTGTCGGCATTTTCCCTTTGAACAGGGCTAGAGAAGTAAGTATTTAAATGGAGAGGGGTTGAAGGTCCAAGTGGACAGAAAGGCGCAGTATTTGGGGGGGTGGAGGGGGGGATAAAAATGAGGGTGGGTGTTGAATGAAAGTCGTGTTGAGGTTAGAAAGTGATGGAAAAGAGTGTCAAAATCTGAAATAATAAACTAGTGGGATTAAGCGTGTAAGGAGGTGAGGGAAGGGGTGAAGCAGGAGTACAATGCTCAAGACAGTATAAATCACACACACACACACACACACACACACACACTCACACTCATTTACACGTACATTGGGGTAAAGATAAGGTGGGACACACAACCGCATGCTGAAAATGCAAAAATGTTCATAATGGGTTGTAGCTTTTTATGTTATAAAATGTCTTTTGACAAGATTTGCTGCAGAACTAGCCATACTGTTGATACGTGATAAATGTGATGAAAATGCTGATGCTGACAATGTGTGTGTGCACACGCTGAAAGCGCCAAAATGTTGATAATGGGTTGTAACTTTTTATACTACAGTGGAACCTCTCTTATAAAACCTTCAAAAATCATCCAAAATTAGGTCTTATAAGGGAGGGGTCTTATAAGGGAGGTAATTTTAATGCTTTCAAAGAAGGGCAATGTCTCAGAGAAGTAGGTCTTATATGGGAGGGAGTCTTATAATGGGAGGTCTTATAAGGGAGGTTCCACTGTATAAAGGGTCTTTCTGATGGTTGTTGCTGCAGAAGTAGAAATACTGTTGATACATGATAAATGTGATGAAAATACCGATGCCGATGTTGATGTGTGCACACGCTGAAAGCGCAAAAATGTTGATATTGGGTTGTAACTTTTTATATTATAAAGCGTCTTTCCGATGGTTGTTGCTGCAGAAGTAGAAATACTGTTGATACATGATAAATGTGATGAAAATGCCGATGCCGATGATGATGTGTGCACACGCTGAAAGCGCAAAAATGTTGATAATGGCTTGTAACTTTTTATATTATAAAGTGTCTTTCCGAGGATTGTTGCTGCAGCATTAGAATAACTGTAATGAAAATAATGTGATGAAAATGCCGATGCCGACGACGATGTGTGCACACGCTGAAAACGCAAAAATGTTGATAATGGCTTGTATTTGTAACTTTTTATATTATAAAGTGTCTTTCCGAGGATTGTTACTGCAGCATTAGAATTACTGTGATGAAAATAATGTGATGAAAATGCCGATGCTGACGCCGATGTGTGCAGACATGGTGGATCTGACGAGCTGTGCGCTGAAGATGCCCCCGGGCCTGGCCTCGGCCCCCAACAACAACGTGTACTGGCAGGCCAAGCTGGAGTCGGCGCAGAACGTCCTCTTCTGCAAGGAACTCTTCGCTCAGGTCAGCTTCTTTGTGGGCTGTGGTTTGCTCTCAGGCAATTTTTGTACCTCAGGAATTCGTTCAGGTTAGCATGCATGTGCATGCGTGCTACTCTTTCATTTTTGCACTGATTTCAGTATTTTTAATTTTACCAGAAACTGAACTTCAGCTTTTCTTAATTCATCAACAACAAAACTTTTTTACCACAAGCGATTTGGGGCATTTGGAACTTGGTTCTATCTTGGAAGTTTACAAAGACAATGTAATAATTTTACAAGG
Source organism: Phymorhynchus buccinoides (assembly GCA_017654935.2). NCBI lineage: Eukaryota > Metazoa > Mollusca > Gastropoda > Neogastropoda > Raphitomidae > Phymorhynchus > Phymorhynchus buccinoides. Next base: position 58,946 of record JAGGCT020000943.1, read on the forward strand.
CCTATCAGACTCAAACTGTCTCTGTCTATCATTTTAACTGTGTGTCTGTCTTGTTATCTATCTCTTAAGTTGCCCCCCTGAATCATCCGACAGGGCTCTGCCCCTGTACCCTGCCGGGGGCCATGGGTCCCTGAACCCCTGCCTTTCAGGTTTTTTCATTTTGGGGAGTTGCACCCATGCATGTGTGTGCAGGTATTGCACCTGAAGTAAAAACCCGTAATCTTCTTTCTTTTCTCCTTTTGTTTATGTATGTTTTGTTTGTGTGTACGGCTAGAGTGATTTGTGAGTTATTTTAATAATTCAAAATCGTTGGCGATGCGAATGAGTTAATGGAAAGGTGGACATTCAGTAGTACATGAAGGGGAAGAAATTGGTGAACAAATTTTGGGTCACATCTTTGAGGCAGATCTTAATTGTGAGAATCCACTGTATATGATTTGAATTTTATGTTTTTTGTTCTTGTGAGTGTTTGATAATTTCTGCTTAATTGTTGTTACTTATGTTATTGATTTGTAAAATTCTTTTTGGGGGTGAGGGAGGTGCATAGTTGATTGTGTGTGTGTGTTGTTAGCATTAATGAACATTAAAATACCATAGCAGAATTACAGTTTCAAAGTGGAAACGTGTATCACTTGGTTGATAAACATGGAATGCTTTTTTGCTTTTTCTTTTTTAAATCTCACCAGCTTGCTCGTGAAGCTGTGCAAGTGAAATCGGTCACACCCCACATCGTCATTGGCAACCAGATCATTACAAATGTGAGTGAGGGTTGCTTTCTTTTTCTGTTTAATTAAAGTGAACTTTCTAATATCTGGCCATCGTATACTAGAGTACTTGTGGTGGGAAGACCACCTCATTAAACTTGAGTCATATCTTTAATTCACATTTTTTCCCCCCTGAAATGTCTTTTACTGAATCAGTGAATGGAGGGAATGTTGCAATTCAGTACAATTGGACACTTCTTTTGTCTGTTGGCTGATTTTGGAGACTGTTTGCTTGACTGTGAAGAGGGGGAGTATTGTTTTGTTTTCTGTGTTGTTTGAAAAAATACCTATTTGTTGAAATATCACTGGGGGGGGGGGGGGGGGGGGGGGGTGTTCTCGTCAATAAAATAACATCACTTTGCGCTTGTTGTGTATTTGTTTGTATGGTGTTGGCTGTTGGTTAATTGTTTTGTGGTGTATGATTTATGAGTTTTGGTATTAAACATTTTATTCCTTCTTCATACATTTACAAATAATCTTTCATATATATATATATGCTTCAACATTCATGTATAATAAACAGTGATTACCTGTATATAAAGATGAATAAAACATAAAAAAAGAGAAAAAAGTTTATGAGTTTTGTTTGACTTTGCACTATAAGGTATTGTACATAGGTTCAATTTGATTTTATTTTTTGTCAGCTTTCTTAGTTAATTTCTGTCAAATTATTACATGTTTTTGCATCATAGATGAGTATCTTGTTCATAATTTTGTGGTTGAAATGTGTATTGTGTTCTTGGTTATATGTTAACATTATGTGTTATATGTTGCATACAGTCTGAGAGTTGCATGTATCTTACTGTTATTTTGGTTAACCGTTGTGTTCAGCTGGTGTGTTTTAACTGTTCCAGGTGTTTCCCGGACATCAGTTGTCCATTGTGCTGTGCCACTACACAGGCAAAGAGAAAAAGGTGGGGCATGCTGCCTGCTCTTTGGTAGGCATGGATTGTGTTGTGTGGTTATTCAGTGAAAAGAATAATAATAATAGTGAATCATTTATATTGTGCACTCCTCCACCAAATGTGGAGCTCTATGCGCTTAACAACAACAAAACTTAAAAGCAAGAAATTCAACAAAAAACAAATAACCGCTCACACACATGCAAATAGGCATACACATACATCCCCCCCACCCATACACGCAGGTACGCACGTATACACACACGCACGCACACGCATATGCACACCATTACCATCACCACCACTCACCCCACCCAATACAATACATGATACAGTCTGTTGAATAAAACATCAACATTCTCACACTCGTATCTCTCTCTCTCTCTCTCTCTCTCTCTCTCTCTCTCTCTCTCTCTGTCTGACTCTCTCTCTCTCTCTCTCTCTCTCTCTCTCTCTCTCTCTCTCTCACTCACTCTGTCTGACTCTCTCTCTCTCTCTCTCTCTCTCTCTCTCTCTCTCTCTCTCTCTCTCTCTCTCTCTCTCTCGCAACAAAGAAACTATGGAGAGCCAGACAACTGAGGGTCTTCGGAGAGGAAGCCCCCCTCAATCAAGCGTTTCGATCCTAAGCTCCTTACACTCTACCCTTACACTCATACTGACTGATGTTTGAAATGGTTGCATGTATGCTACACAGTACACTACTGGGACCACTTTACAAGCGAGCATTGTGCATTCCTCAAATGGCCATTAGTGTTTATGTGAATGAAAGAAAAATATGTTGGGAGTGGGCATTGATGATAATAAAAACTGACCAAATAGTTCCTGGTGTTATAGAGTTGATGCCCCATGTCTCATTGCATTTAGAAATCCAATTGTAATAGGGAATAACAGTGACAGTAAGCCAGGGTACGACAACAACATCAATGCTAAGTTTGTTTGATTCTTTTTTTGTTCACGCTCTAGGTTAGGTTAGGTACATTATAGTCACAGAGTCTCTGAAATTCGGGTTGCTCCCACCTGGAGAGCGCGTCGCAGCCAGAGGCACGCCACCCAATTTTTATTTAAAAAATTTTTGCATGCGATTTTTGTGTGACTGATGAGGAAGGAAGGGAGGGGGGTAAATTTTGACCAAATGACAACTTTTTCGTTGCCACTGGGTTTAACGTATGCTAAGTGCATGGGCACATGGGACCTCGGTTTATTGTCTCATCCGAAAGACTCCACGTTCAGACCGCAAGGCCTAGTGCAAAGTGAGAGGAAAAATCCCCTGTACCCAGGTTCGAACTCGGGTTTACTTGACACGAAGTGAACGCGCTACCACTGTGCCACTCTACACTCTGCTAGACCAAGTAATATATCGAAGCTCAGTGTGTTCATCTGCTTATATCCTTTTCTCGCCTTGGCTTAAGGCTGTCAGACCAATTGACATAGGCTAGAACACCAAGGCTACATCAAAATATTGTTATGCTCTGCATAGTTTATGCGGGGATTGTCCTTAGCCATGACAATCTCCTATCATAACATCATCAGTCTCCAAAATTCTCCAAAGTCGGAGTGTGGCTGCCCACGTGGCGGGGTAATCAAAAACGGTCACACACATAATGTTTTCATCCTTAGCTGATGCATTTGTACCATAGTGTTCAAGTGCTTCGGCTGTTGGGATTATCCCGCGCCTTACAATCAGGTGCGCCTTATAGTCCGTACAATATGGTTTATGGAAGCTCAGTTTCTTAATTTGCTTATTTCCCTTGTCCAGGCCCCGCTGGCCAACACCAAGCTGGAGCACAACCATGTGCTGGAGCACTCCCTCCACCAGCTGCTGCACGAGGTGCACCACCGCCACAAGACCATCGACGCCCCACACCCCGTCATCGCCACCGTCGGCATGAACAAGCGGCGCCGACTGGCCGGGCCCCACGCCATGACGCGGCAGCAGCTGGTCGAGATGTCAGAGAGGTCGGTGCACATCAGGGCAGAGGGACTCTTAGGTTGGGAGGGAGAGCTGGACAAAGGGATCTTCAGAGAAGAAGCCTGCCCTCTTCTCCCCCCACCTCCCCCCCCCCCCCCTCGACTTTTACCTTTGGGGAGTTCTGGATCGAAGCACTTGAAAAGGGGGCGGCTTCTCTGGGGCAGTGGGTGGATGCCTCGTGCCTCCATACAGGGAGCTGGATGACCCCGCCCACCCTCCACAAGTCTCTACCTGTGGGGATACTGGGGGGGGGGGGGGGGGTGTCTTTCGTAAAAATAGTTTCCCCACCTTCTGGAAGTTCTGTGCTTGTAGCTTCCTCTAATCTGCCACTCTCTTTGACTCTGCCTTTTCTCTTTACTTTCTGTCATCTATTATCTTTCTGACTTATTGGCCCATTCTTCTGCCTTTTTTCAAAAAAAATCTTCCAAATAATTGTTCTCCTTTGAGCTCCCCCGAAATAGGAATGTGTCGGCTGTACGCTGTGGGGAGACCAGTAACAATTGAAAACTGGACACATACGTACCTTACCCATTATGGCAATATGGCCTGGGAACGCAGAAGAAGGGACGGCTTCTCCTTTGAATACCCTCTGTTGTCCAGCTCTCCCTAGAGTTTCTTTTGTCTCGTATCTTGTATTTTTTATGCGCAGAAAGCTGTGAGTTTGAGGCGTTAGCTTGAAATCAGACTGTGCTGTAGACAAATAGGCCAAGCATATTACCATAAGGCCTTTTTGTCTTTTTCTCTCTTTTGTATGTGTATGCAGACCGGTTTACTCTACTCTTTTTGAGTAGTATTCTACTCAATTTGGACCTCTACTACTCTTCAAAACTGAAAATAATGCTCTTTAATTCTTGATTACTACTCATTTTCAGTGAACATCATTTGATGATTTAATGAATAAAACTACACATTTTGCACCAAAACTACTCATTTCAGCTATCCAAACTACTCAAGACTTGTGTAGGGGGTAAACAGGTCTGTGTATGTGTAAAAATTTGAAAAATCTGTGCATATGAATATATCACAGCTATGTCACATGCAGTGGACAGAACTTGTATCATGATCTTTCTTTGTTTTCTTTTTCAGTTTCTTGGTATTTCAAATTGTCCAGCAGATCAGATGAAGCAAAACTGAAAATAATTGAGGCATTGTTTTGTGTTGTGCTCCAGTAAGTTTCTGATTGGTCAGATCATCCTGGAGCCGAATCATCATTCTGATATGTTCATGTTATGTTTTTCAGTGAATCATTGTAAGATGTATGGTCACTGTGTTCAGTTCTCCAGTGAGTCTCTGCGGAGCCAGATCATCCAGCAGACGAATCATCATTCTGATATGTTCATGTTGTGTTCTGTTTTTCAGTGAATCATTGTAAGATGTATGGTCACTGTGTTCGGTTCTCCAGTGAGTCCCTGCTGAGCCAGATCACCCAGCAGACGAATCATCATTCTGATATGTTTGTTTTATGTTCTGTTCTCCATTGAATCATTGTGTGATGTATGGTCACTGTGTTCTGTTCTCCAGTGAGTCCCTGCTGAGCCAGATCACCCAGCAGACGAATCATCATTCTAATATGTTCATGTTGTGTTCTGTTTTTCAGTGAATCATTGTAAGATGTATGGTCACTGTGTTCTGTTCTCCAGTGAGTCTCTGCTGAGTCAGATCACCCAGCAGACGAATCATCATTCTGATATGTTCATGTTCTATTCTTTAGTGAATCATCATTGTGAGATGTATGGTCACTGTGTTCTGTTCTCCAGTGAGTCCCTGCTGAGTCAGATCATCCAGCAGACGAGTCATCATTCTGATATGTCCGTTTTATGTTCTGTTCTCTATTGAATCTTCATTGTGAGATGTATGATCTATGTGCTCTGTTCTCCAGTGAGTCTCTGCTGAGTCAGATCACCCAGCAGACGAATCATCATTCTAATATGTTCATGTTGTGTTCTGTTTTTCAGTGAATCATTGTAAGATGTATGGTCACTGTGTTCTGTTCTCCAGTGAGTCTCTGCTGAGTCAGATCACCCAGCAGACGAATCATCATTCTGATATGTTCATGTTCTATTCTTTAGTGAATCATCATTGTGAGATGTATGGTCACTGTGTTCTGTTCTCCAGTGAGTCTCTGCTGAGCCAGATCATCCTGCAGACGAAGCATCATTCTGATATGTTTGTTTTATGTTCTGTTCTCCATTGAATCATTGTGTGATGTATGGTCACTGTGTTCTGTTCTCCAGTGAGTCTCTGCTGAGTCAGATCACCCAGCAGACGAATCATCATTCTGATATGTTTGTTTTACTTTTATGTTCTGTTCTCCATTGAATCATTGTGAGATGTATGGTCACTGTGTTCTGTTCTCCAGTGAGTCTGCTGAGCCAGATCATCCAGCAGACATCATTCTGATATGTTATGTTTTTCAGTGAATCATTGTAAGATGTGTGGTCACTGTGCTCTGTTCTCCAGTGAGTCCCTGCTGAGCCAGATCATCCAGCAGACGAAGCATGCGGTGCTGAGGATCCGCTCCATGCACGTCATCGACCAGATGGCCGTGGCCGTCCAGGACCCCCAGATCACCGCCCACTGGGGATGCCTCAACTCCGCCCTCCAGTCCTCCGTCCGCATCTTCATCACCTCCGCCGGATACGAGAGCCTCAAGTAGGTCCTGGGTTGAGGCTGGGAGAGGTTGGGGGTTGGGTTGTCGGGGTTGCTGAGAGAGAGGAAAGAATCTGCAGATTGGAAAAAGGGTGACAGGTTTTAGATGTTTTATGTCATCTGTAGTAATGTTGATTGTCATTCCTGCACTATTATCTATTCAAGCGTTGTCGTAATTCTATTAATAATGACTGTTGATGATGCTGGCGTCTTCTGATGAAGAAGATATGATGGCAGCGCGTTGTCGTAATTCTATTAATAATGGCTGTTGATGATGCTGGCGTCTTCTGATGAAGAAGATATGATGGCAGCGCGTTGTCGTAATTCTATTAATAATGGCTGTTGATGATGCTGGCGTCTTCTGATGAAGAAGATATGATGGCAGCGCGTTGTCGTAATTCTATTAATAATGGCTGTTGATGATGCTGGCGTCTTCTGATGAAGAAGATATGATGGCAGCGCGTTGTCGTAATTCTATTAATAATGGCTGTTGATGATGCTGGCGTCTTCTGATGAAGAAGATATGATGGCAGCGCGTTGTCGTAATTCTATTAATAATGGCTGTTGATGATGCTGGCGTCTTCTGATGAAGAAGATATTCTTATTCTTTTTCGATCGCTCAGACAGTTTCCTGTCAATTATGAGCGCAGATGCATCATGCTGCCGTTATGCTCCTAACTATTTCTTAGTTAGGCCCTGCAAGTCCGACTTCGGCTGGAGGAAATGTTTTTGAAAGCGTTTCGTGAAAAAAAGCATAAGAATGGACCGGTAAGGCAGAAAGATAATAGATGACAGTAAGCAAAGGGAAAAGGCAGAGTCAAAGAGAGTGACAGAATAAAGGAAGTTATAAGCACAGAACATGGGGGAACTATTTATGCAAAAGACCCCCCGGTATCCCCACGGGGGGGGGGGGTAAGAAAATATGATGGCAGCGCGTTGTCGTAATTCTATTAATAATGGCTGTTGATGATGCTGGCGTCTTCTGATGAAGAAGATATGATGGCAGCACGTTGTCGTAATTCTATTGATAATGACTGTTGATGATGCTGGCGTCTTCTGATGAAGAAGATATGATGGCAGCGCGTTGTCGTAATTCTATTGATAATGACTGTTGATGATGCTGGCGTCTTCTGATGAAGATATGATGGCAGCGCGTTGTCGTAATTTTATTAATAATGGCTGTTGATGATGCTGGCGTCTTCTGATGAAGAAGATATGATGGCAGCGTATTGTCGTAATTCTATTAATAATGACTGTTGATGATGCTGGCGTCTTCTGATGAAGAAGATATGATGGCAGCACGTTGTCGTAATTCTATTGATAATGACTGTTGATGATGCTGGCGTCTTCTGATGAAGAAGATATGATGGCAGCACGTTGTCGTAATTCTATTGATAATGACTGTTGATGATGCTGGCGTCTTCTGATGAAGAAGATATGATGGCAGCACGTTGTCGTAATTCTATTGATAATGACTTGATGATGCTGGCGTCTTCTGATGAAGAAGATATGATGGCAGCGCGTTGTCGTAATTCTATTGATAATGACTGTTGATGATGCTGGCGTCTTCTGATGAAGAAGATATGATGGCAGCACGTTGTCGTAATTCTATTAATAATGACTGTTGATGATGCTGGCGTCTTCTGATGAAGAAGATATGATGGCAGCACGTTGTCGCGGACCTCCCTGGTGCTGCTGATCGGGGTGGACACCATCAAGGTGGTGATGAAGGACGGACGCACCTGCCAGCTCTCCTTCGAGGACACCGAGCTGCAGGATCTGCTGGCTTGGCAGGTGAGACTCACAGGTCATAGGACAACTAATGCACTGCAGTTGGTACTTTATTATAGCTGCAGGACCTGCTGGCTTGGCAGGTGAAACTCACAGGTCATAGGACAACTAATGCACTGCAGTTGGTACTTTATTATAGCTGCAGGACCTGCCGGCTTGGCAGGTAAGACTCACAGGTCATAGGACAACTAATACACTGCAGTTGGTACTTTATTATAGCTGCAGGACCTGCTGTCTTGGCAGGTAAGACTCACAGGTCATAGGACAACTAATGCACTGCAGTTGGTACTTTATTATAGCTGCAGGACCTGCTGGCTTGGCAGGTGAAACTCACAGATCATAGGACAACTAATGCACTGCAGTTGGTACTTTATTATAGCTGCAGGATCTTCTGGCTTGGCAGGTGAAACTCACAGGTCATAGGACAACTAATGCACTGCAGTTGGTACTTTATTATAGCTGCAGGACCTGCTGGCTTGGCAGGTAAGACTCACAGGTCATAGGACAACTAAGACACTACAGTTGGTACTTTATTAATAATAATAATATTATAGCTGGTGGTGCAAATCATTGTGGTGCCAAGAGGCGACAGTGGCGATGAAAGGGTTAACACTGTGATGATTGTGACAGATTGTGTATCGACACACAACTTTTACCGCTGTGGTGATTGTGACAGATTGCGCAGCACCACACGTCTGTGGTGCAGCAGATCACGCGGTGCCAGGGGTGGACCATCCTGGCAGCCAACAGCTCCATCGGCAGCGGGGACACTGAGACCTTCGCCACTGCCTCCGCCATCACCATCGCTTCCCCCAAGGGAGACAAGTCAGTCCTTGTAGTATTTACCTGTATTTTTATGACTATAAGGCATACTGCAATACCCACCCCCACCCACAAAAATTTTACACAAATTTCAGATTTTGTTGTATTTTCTTATTATATTCTCAGAGCTCTATTCAGTTTTTTGTTGTTATCTTGCTTTTAAAGACCCAGTACGTCACGTGTCAAAATCACGGTTTTCACATGTTTTCCCTCTTATAGCTGGTAAGAAATCTTATTTTGACCAAGTGTTGCTCCCATACAAATTGCCTCTTGCACGAAAACGAGACATCACTTTAAAGAGCAGTCTCGATCGTATACAAGGAAAATCTGAATGTGGGCCAGAAAAAAACAAGGGACTTAATCCAGCCGGCTCTGTGGGTCTTTAAACTCTGTCTCTCTCCCCACTAACTCCCAGTCTGATGAAAGCTCTACCAGCGGAAAGCTTGCTTCTTCCCTTTTTCTACATTGATCACCCAACCCAAACCATGGTGAGTTTCCCCATTCTACCATTTTTGTCCCTATATTCTCAGAGCTTCGGATTGTTGGCGGGCCTGGGCCATTGACCCATATTGACGGTGGTTTGACCCCTCATTTTGTGCACCCAGGGGTCATCTGACATATGAAATTTGTAACCAAATTTAAGTGTAATCGTCTTCTTCTTCTTCATTCGCTCAGACAGTTTCCTGTCACATGAGCGCAGATGCGCCATGCTGCCGTTATGCGCCTAACTAAGAAATAGTTAGGCCCAACATGTCCGACTTCGGGAAAAGGTAGAGTCAAAGAGAGTGACAGATTAGAGGAAGTTACAAGCACAGAACTTCCAGAAGGTGAAGGAACTATTTGTACAAAAGACCCCCGGTATCCCTACGGGGGGGGGGGGAGTGTAATACTACCAGTGACACATTACTGGCCCATTACTTTGAAAATTGACCCATCATTTTCTGTAATCAGGGGTCATATGACCCATGGAGTTTGAAAACAATCTGAAGCTCTGTATTCTTAGTCGCATTATAAGATGCGCAGGTTTTAGTCTGTTGAAAAAAAATTATCGCCTTGTAGTCCGTAAAATAGGGTAGTCCAAAAATGGGCAATCTTGTACTGTAGACAACACACCCACACTCTGTCCTCGTGTTTGCGGCCTTCAGTCTCAATGTCTGCTTCTTTCACTTTTATGAAGATAACCCTAGGCTGATCCTAACCCTATCTATTCTCCTTTCCCAAGAATGGTGAAACGTTGCTTCTCAGTGAAAATTTTGAGGGGGGATGCGTAAAGTAAAAGATAGCCCCAAAATGTACCCTTGTGCTTTGTGTTCTTTATGATTTTCCATAGTATTTTGCTCACACGCACACGTGTGTTTATCATGCATTTACTACAAACACAGAGACATGCACACTTTCTCACATACACACACAGTTTCTCACTCACACATTCATCTTACAAAGCATCATAATTTATTGTGCCTAGGTTATGGTTATAGGTGATTTCTTCTTCCTCTGCTTTCCCAGGCCATTGGCTAATATGGGTGAGGTACATTATGTGTCTGGTTTTCAGTTTTCAGTGGTCTCCCCACTGCGTTCAGCCGACACATTCCAATTTTGGAGGAGCTCAAAGGAGAAAAATATTTCGAAGATTTTTTTTTTTTTTTATGCAGAAGAATGGGCCAAGTCAGAAGAATAGTAGATGATAGTAGGAAAAGGAAAAGGAAAATGCAATCAAAGAGAGTGATAGATTAAAGGAAGTTGCTAGCTCATGTCCCCCGTGGGGATACCGGAGGGTCTTTCATAAAAATAGTTGCCCCACCTTCTGAAAGTTCTGTGCTTATAACTTCTTCTAATCTGCTACTCTCTTTGACTCTGCCTTTTCCCTTTGCTATGTACTATCTTTCTGACTTATTGACCCATTCTCCTGCCTTTTTTCAAAAAAATCTTCCAAGTAATTTTTCTCCTTTGAGCTCCTCTGAAATCGGAATGTGTCGGCTGTACGCAGCGGGGAGACCAGTGAAAATTGAAAACCAGACACATATATGCCTTACCTATTATGGCTATATGGCCTGGGAACGCAGAAGAAGAAGAAGAAGCTAGCTCTAAATTTCCAGAAGGTGGGGAAACTATTTGTACTGAAAGATCGCCACGAGAGGACAACGTGATTTGATTTGACTTCTTCTTCTTCAATCGCTCAGACAGTTTCATATCAATTATGAGCGCAGATGCGTCATGCTGCCATTATGCGCCTAACTAAGAAATAGTAGGCCCAGCAAGTCCGACTTCGGCTTTGAAAGTGTTTCGTGAAAAAAGGCAGGAGAATGGACCTGGTAAGGCAGAAAGATAGTAGATGACAGTAAGCAAAGGGAAAAGGCAGAGTCAAAGAGAGTGACAAATTAGAGGAAGTTCCAAGCACAGAACTTCCAGAAGGTGGGAGAACTATTTATACAAAGACTCCCCGGTATCCCCACGGGGGAGTTTGATTTGACTTTATGTGTGTTTTTCTGTCGGTCAGGGTGATCTCGTTCCGCAGCGGCCCCACCAGCGGTCAGCGGCTGTTGGTGAAGACACTGACCCCCGGTGTGGACGCCCACCCCTCGCCGGCCGTGGTCCACCACCAGTGGTTCGAGCACGGGGCCGCCTTCAAGGAGGTGAACCTGGAGAAGCTGGAGGGCCGCAACCTGGCCTCCAAGATAGACATGCTGATGGCGCACCTCGCCACGCAGTGACAGTGGGCGTGTTGATGGCACACCTCGCCTCGCAGTGACAGTAGATGTGTTGATGCCGTACAATGCCACGCAGTGACAGTGGGCGTGTTGATGCCATACAATGCCACGCAGTGACAGTGGGCGTGTTGATGCCATACAATGCCACGCAGTGACAGTGGGCGTGTTGATGGCGTACTTTGCCACGCAGTGACAATAGATATGTTGGTGGCATACTTTGCCATGCGGCGACAATAGATGTGTTGATGGCATACTTTGCCACACGGATGTTGACGGCATACTTTGCCACGCGGCGACAATAGATGTGTTGATGGCATACTTTGCCCCGTGGTGACAGTAGCCATGTTGATGGCATACTTTGCCACGCAGTGACAATGGACACGTTGATGGCACAAATTGCCACACAGTGACGATAAACATGGTGATGGCATACTTTGCCATGCGGCGACAGTAGCCATGTTGATGGCATACTTTGCCACGCGGCGACAATAGATGTGTTGATGGCACTTATCACCACGCAGTGACAATAAACATGCTGATGGCATACTTTGCCACGCAGTGACAATAGACACGTTGATGGCACTTATCACCACGCAGTGACAATAAACATGTTGATGGCATACTTTGCCATGCGGCGACAGTAGCCATGTTGATGGCATACTTTGCCACGCAGCGACAATAGATGTGTTGATGGCATACTTTGCCACGCAGTGACAGTAAACATGTTGATGGCACAAATTTCCACTCGGTGTTAATTGCCACACAGTGACCCAGAGAGATGGCCAGACAGTGCCGGTCAGTCTAGGGTCAGGAGTGTCTGAAATGCACTGCAGGTTTTTTAGATGTCTTACAACATCACAGCTGGTGTGCTACAGGCTTGAAGATGCTCAGGAGATGATCTTGAGAGAGTGAGACTTTCTTGATGAGAGAGTGTTCTCTAAAGAAAGCGCTTGTTGAGATCTGGTTTTCATTTGTAGCAAGGAGTATTGGTGAGGATATTTGTCGGATGTTTTCCGAGCCATAACAGCTGTTGTGTTGCACACGCTTGAAGATACTCAAGATGAATTTCATGGTGTGCTCAACTGAAAGCACTTGCTGAGATCTGGTAATAAATGTGTAGCAAAGCGTGAAAGACTACCGTTAAGAATATTGTCAGATGTTTCTGAACATTACAGCTGGTGTACCACAGACTTGAAGACGTTCAGGATGAATTTCATTGTGTTCTCAAGAAAAAAAAGCATCTTAAAATCTGGTTTTAATCTGTAGCATGGACTATCTATTAGTCCGGATATTGTCGGATGTCTGAGAACATCACAGCTGTTGTGCTACAGAGTTGAGACGGTCGGAAGGAATTTAGTCATGTTCTCAAGAGAAAGTACTTGTTGAGATTTGGTTTTAATGAGTAGCAAGGACTATAATCAAAAAGTGAAGGGTATGCTCAGGTATGTCTCTAACAACACCACATGGTTTTCATACATCTCAGAACATCACACCTGGTTTGCAGACTTGGGAGGATCTTCGCAGTGTTCTCAAAAGAAAGTATTAGATTGAGATCTGGTTTTAATATGCATCAAGGACTGTCGGGAAGGACATTGTCAGAGGTCTCTGTGGCACATCACAGCTGGTGAGCTACAGGCTTGAGACTCAAGGAGGAAATGTCACAGTGTTCTCAATGTAAAGGCACTTGCTGTCAGCTGGTTTTAATGGCAGTCACAGTGTGTTCTGGAAGGGGTACTGCCTGATGTCTCTAAACGATACAACTCTTGTGTTACAGACTTGAGACTCTTCCTCAGGAGGAATTTGATTGTGTTCTCAAGAGAAGACACTTTGGATCTGGTTTTATTGCGTAGCAGTTGTTGTTGTCATTCCCTGGCTTAAAGACTCCAGGGATCATCCCAGCAGCCGAAAGAATTGAACACTATGGTACAAATGCACCAGCTAGGGATGAGAACATTAAAAGTGTAGTGGTGTGTGGGCTTTCTGTGAGGCTGTGTGGTATGCATGCCTGCGTGTGAGAGAGCATGCATGCACGCGTGTGTGTCAGTGTGTTATTGCCTTGGAGAAATGGAAAACAGGTCAGACTGAGCGTGCCTGCATGAAAACCTGACTTTGATTAAATTGTTTTGGGTTTAACTGATAGTGTGAAGCATAAACACCATCACATTGTGTATTAGAGGGTGGGTTGTAACAGAACTTTCGCTTTTGTTAGTCTTACTTGATGAGAAATTGTCACCAAAATTTTTATAATAAACATGACCTGCATTTGACATGCCTGGTGCAGAAATGCTTCTTTCGGGCATCAGGATTGTCGGAGGATTAAAAATTTCTGACAGAGGATTGGCTTCTCTTGTCAGAGGTTTTGCCTTTTTATTGAGTGCTCTCCTTTGTGTTAAATAGCATTTTAAAGTGATTTATCACTATATTCTAATTCAGCCTTTCATCGCCTCTTGGCACCACAATGATTTAACACCCATGTCACTGAAAGGCATCAACTGTGGGTCTGATATCCAGTGACCTTATGTTCTTAATTTTGGGAGGTAAGGACAGGCCCTATTTTATGCATGTCAGAGAGGAATCCCCAATATTGCTGACAGAATCTTTTCTCTACCCAGGTAAGTTTAATGGAAAGTTTTAGCTGAAAAATGGCTGGCGTTGAAAGGGTTAAGCCTTTTTGGTGGTGTTGGGAACTCATTTCAGTGTTGTCCCTCTTTAGTCTAGGACCTTGATGGCCCTTTTACCGCGGTTTTCAGAGGATTGGACTTCAGACTATTCTGATGCCTGTACTCAGGGGTGCATGTGGGTATGCCTGAAGCCTGAATTCAGGCAGTTTGATACAGGCTCAGGCAGTGATCTGCCTGAAGATAAGGCTCTTATATGTTGTTGTTGTCGTTCCCTGGCTTAGCAACTCCAGGGATCATCCCAACAGCCAGAGCACTTGAACAATATGGCACAAATGCACCAGCTAGGGATGAGAACATTACGTGTGTGACCGTTTTTGATTACCCCGCCATGTGGGCAGCCACACTCCGTCTTCGGGGGATTTTAGACTGATGATGTTATGCTGGGAGCTTGTCATATGTGTTACCGTGCACAATGATGTTGGGAGAGGGATATTTTTTTAACAGCTCTACTGGTAGAGGATGTGGAAGTGTACATACTCTCTTCAAAATGAGTTTTTATCTTTCAAACAGTTACCTCAGTTATTTTCAACCAAATTTCAGAGGATTTTTTTTTTTTATTGCTGACAGATTTGTTTTTCTCTGATGGAAGTGTTTTCACCCTTTTTTTTAAACCAAATAAAAGGCTTTATTCTCAAATCAGAAATGGCACTCAAAACAAAAAAAATCAGAACTGACGCTTTAAAGTGATTTTTTTTCAAGAATTGTGCCTTTTATTTTAAGAACCAGTATTGTTGCAACACCTTTCACTGATACGTGCATGATTGCGACTTTTAGACTGATGCATGTGTTCTCTAACTGGTGGAGGTTTGGTTTGTTGTTTGTTTGTTTTTTAATAACAGCTAGCTTCCCCATTCCTTGTAGGTTATCTTTGGAATCTATAGTCACTGTTCTTGCAAGAGTAGTCTTCTTTTCAGGATTATGGGCTGCTCTTTGGAGTTTTTCTTATCAAATACTTTTGGTTGAAATTTCCCATTAGTCTATAATACAATGGACAAGTTCCTCTGTTCTGTATAGTGCATTGTGGCTACTAGTACTGCTTAACTCTTTTAGCGCCATGTATTTTTTGACGTTCTTGGTTGTCCGTTGCATCTTAACCGACAAGAGGGGAGTAACTATTTTTTCGAGTGTGCATCCCCCACCCTCTCTCTCTCTCTCTCTCTCTCTCTCTTGTTCTCTCTAACTTAATTTTTTCCGATTTAGATTATTTCATAACTCCCGCATTGTAAAAAAAATATGCCCCATTTGATTTTCCCATTTTGAAACTTCTACCCACAGTATTGTGGACTGCTGTTGTGTGACGCTCAAAGCCAAGGCGGTGTTGAACATACAAGTAAATGGCTGCACAGTGCACTGCTGAAATAAAGCCCTGTTCTTTTTTGGGTGGTGGAAAATATTGATTTTGAGAACACGCAATTACGATTGTATCATGTTTTATGAGTAGAAGTGGGGAGTGTTTCGACTTCCATCGGAATTATGTCTGAAATGAGTTAGGTTACACTCACATTTGTTTTTTTCATCACCTTTTTGTTTTAAGGCTAGCAAAAAAATGTTTGACTTTTGTCAGTAGTTGTTTGATATCGAAACTGGCCATAGCAATCATTGTACCTTCTCGTTAACCGAGTAAATTGTATAAAGTTTTGGTTCCAGGACGATCGTGTATGTCAGACTCAGAGTCAGTATCAAGTCAGTTTTATGTGAATAAAGCCTTTTGTGAGTGTTTGCATGATACTGAAAACAAAAACTGAAAAGTGTAGAAAATGTGAAGTTGTAAACACACGTCCTTGAATGGCATGTGAGCTGGGAGGAATAATAACACACAATTACCCTACTTTTATATGGTGTGGTTTTGCTGGTTTTTGTGTTGAAATCATGGCTGTATTTTGTGCACTGATGTTGGCATGTATTGTTTCTTAGTAATTTATTTTTCTCTGATGTCTTAATGGTTGTGCAAACAGGTATACGATGATGACAGATGTTAGCGTCTGTCACAATCGTGTGTACAAAGTTGTTGATTCTTTAATAAATTTAAGATAATGATGTGGCAGCATGGTTTTTTTACTGTTTGGTACTAAAACATGATCAATCCATAGTGATGTTATCATGTTTATGAAAAATCTTATATCGAGTCATTGGCATTCAACAGGGTTTTCTTAGAAATTGTACATCTTTTATACAAAATCTGTATAAAAATTGTGTAGATTTCATGTGCCCCAAACCTGAAACATATTAAATGATGTGAGGAAATTAAATTTTCTTCAGCTGTTTTTGTGCCACTGTGTGTGCATGAGTGAAGATTGTTTCTGGCCTGTCACATTCATTCTTCTTTTTTTCTTCTTTTTTTTTTGCTGTCCCATCTTCTGGGCCGTACAGTGGCGTTGCTCCCACGCCGCTCATTCTGAGTCCCAATTCGCAGCCACACCTCCACACGTTCAGGTTGCAGAATCCGAGACCAGTAGTCCAAGAGGAGCGAATCTATGTTAGGCCGTCAGGAGGCATCCAACCGGGGAGACACTGCACTGCTGCTGAGTCACTTCGGTGGAGTTCAGCAGAGCCTGTTCAGGACACCACCTACTAAGACCCCTACTGACGACACTATTCTCTTAGTCGCGGAGCCAGCGTGAGTGAGGTCCTCCTCATTCTTCTTCGTTGATCGCTCAGTTTCCTGTCACAGATGTGTCATGCTGCCCCTATGCGCCTAACTAAGAAATAGTTAGTTCCAGCATGTTCGTCTTCGGATCGAAAAAATCTTTGCAAGAGTTTCTAGAACAAAGGTAGGAAAATGGACCAGTAAGGCAGAAAGATAGAAGATAACAGTAAGCAAAGGGAAAAGGCAGAGTCAAAGAGTGTGACAGATTAAAGGAAGTTACAAGCTCAAAAACTTCCAGAAGGGGGAACTATTTGTACCGAAAGATCCCACGGAGACAAACTTTTCTTACCACCAAGGAAATTTCCATCTTTACACGTTCATCAAGTCAACCTACAAATATTGAATGTACAAATATTTAGTGAACAGACTGATTCATCAAACAGATATTCATAGACACAAACTTGTATAGAAACTTCACATAACAACTTCTTAGCAAACTTCTTCGATCGCTCAGTTTCGTGTCAATTATGAGCGCAGATACTTCATGCTGCCATTATGTGCCTAACTAAGAAATAGACCCAGCAAGTCCGACTTCGGCTGGAGGAAATCTTTTTTACAGTGTGTCGTGAAAAAGGCAGGAGATCTCGAGAATGGACTGGTAAGGCAGAAATATAGTAGATGACAGTAAGTAGAAAAGGTAGTCAAAGAGAGAGAGATTAGAGGAAGTTACAATCACAGAACTTCCAGAAGGTGGGGGAACTATGATTTATACAAAAGACCCACAGGCGATTCTTAGCAAACAAAATTTATTCTTATTGAACTAGAAGCCTCACTGAACATTCGAAACACAAAGAGAGTGTTCTTTGGGAAATGACGTTCAGAAATTTCCTTAAGCTGGTTTTCGTGCATGGCTGATATTAGGTGTTTTTTTAATAAAAACAAGATGACCACCCAGAAAAACACGCTTTCCAATATTGTGTAAATCTGTTAACAGTAAGCAAAGGGAAAAGGCAGAGTCAAAGAGAGTGATAGATTAGACGAAGTTACAATCACAGAACTTCCAGTTCTGTGATTTATACAAAAGACCCCCGGTATCCCCACGGGAGATTCTTAGTAAACAAAAGTTATTCTTGTTGAACCAGAAGCCTCACTGAACATTCGAAACACAAAGTGAGTGAGTGTTCTTTGGGAAATGACGTTGGGAAATTTCCCCAAGCTGGTTTTCGTGCATAGCTGTTATTATTAGTTATTTCAAAAATACACAAGATGACAAGCCAGAAAAACACGCTTTCCAATATTGTGTAAATCAGAAATTTCCCTAAGCTGGTTTTCGTGCATAGCTGATATTAGTTATTTCAAAAATACACAAGATGACAAGCCAGAAAAACACGCTTTCCAATATTGTGTAAATCTGTTAAACAAACAAACAATGCACAATAAAAGGTCATCCAGAGCGTGTGACTTGCCTGGTGAGCATTCTCTTGTCTTCGTGCATGGTTGACTTAAGCTGGGCTTCGTGGATTTGTCAAGTCGCAGGACTGGCTTTGTCATAGATTAGACACAGAAGAGAGAATACTCCACTCAACAGAGATGCAAAAGTGACCAAAAAAATCCCAACCTGATCTTTTACGTGTTAAATTTTCATTAATATCAGACCTTTTTGTGAACTGATGTATTGGGTATCATCTAGGTCAGGTCAGGTCAGGTAGTTAGGACATTAGGCCTCGCGGCCTCTTCACTGGCCTCATCGCGGCCTCATCTATGGGGCAACTGAGATATGTTTACCAATTTCCATCATAATTGGTTCTGTGGTTTAGGCTATAGAGGCTACAACATATTCGTGTTTACTTTTTGTGAAGTGATGTATCGGGTATCATATATGGGGCAACTGAGATATGTTTACCAATTTCCATCATAATTGGTTCTGTGGTTTAGGCTATAGAGGCTACAACATATTCGTGTTTACTTTTTGTGAAGTGATGTATCGGGTATCATATATGGGGCAACTGAGATATGTTTACCAATTTCCATCATAATTGGTTCTGTGGTTTAGGCTATAGAAGCTACAACATATTCGTGTTTACAAAAAATTGGAAAAAAAAATCCAGACCTAATCTTTTTTGTGTGAAATTAATATCAGACCTTTTTGTGAACTGGTGTATCAGGTATCATCTATGGGACAACTGAAATATGTGTACCAATTAATTTCCATCATAATTGGTTCTGTGGTTTAGGCTATAGAGGCTAGAACATATTCGTGTTTACAAAAATGGAAAAAAAAATCCCTGACCTGATCTTTTTTGTGTTAAATTTTCGTTAATATCAGACATTTTTGTGAACTGATGTATCGGGTATCATCTATGGAACAACTGAAATACGTGTACCAATTTCCATCATAATTGGTTCTGTAGTTTAGGCTACAACATATTCGTGTTTACAAAAAATGAAAAAAAATCCAGACCTGATCTTTTTCGTGTTAAAATGTCGTTAATATCAGACCTTTTTGTGAACTGATGTATCGGGTATGATCTATGGGACAACTGAGATATGTGTACCAATTTCCATCATAATTGGTTTTGTAGTTTAGGCTATGGAGGCTACAGTATATTCGTATTTACAGATAGACAGACAAAAACACACAGGCCCTCTTTCCAGTTGCAAATAACTTGCTGTTTTAGAACTTGAACTATTTTTTAAGAGGCCATTAATTACTTTTAAATCCTGATTCAGACCAGGATACCACACTATTCTGCAAACATTTCTGCCTATATCTTTGCTTTCAATTTCTTAATTCAATAAAGCTTTGGCTTATCACATTATTTGTCTATCTTAACATCCAAAGAAAGTTGGGTTTTTTTTTATATTAATAGCTGCAGATTAGGCTGAGATATCATTTATATCGCTTTCATGGTTCCTTTCTTTGCCCTTTTCCCCCCAAGGCGTAATACCTCCTTAATCATTTGCGTTATCTTTTTGTAGGTATGCCCTTTGTCAATATGTTTTTCCGATCATACCCTAAAGCATGTTTTGAGGTTCTTATTAACACGGATGCGCATACGCTCTCCTGCACGCACACATGACAGACACACACATGCATGTACGCATGCACACACACTCGCAAGCATACACATACGCTAGTGTCCCTAATAGCTTTGCCAATTGGAGTATTATGATAATTATATGCCTCCCCCCATATATATGTAGCCTTGTCAGTTGGAATAGTTTTTCATATCCCTCTCTCGCTCTCTATGTATGTATGTATGTATGTGTGTTCGTTTGCCTGCCTACCTGCCCCAGATTTGGTTAATATAAAAACAAACTTTTTATTTTAACAACCGTTCTGGGCAGGGAGCAAGGATAACGTAGGGAGAAAACCACAGTGGGAAAGTTTTGTGACACTTGTCTTTATTGCTGTCGATCCTTACACTGCTAACCCCCCTCTACTCAAATGGCTTTTATCACCGGTTGACGTTGGCCTGCATAGTAGGGGCCAACAGGAAAGTGAGAGTTGTCCAATAAATGGTTTTTCTACAGTATACTGGAAGCTCGTGGCACAGCTTTGTCTTTTGAGGAAGGCATGACTCAGTCTCGGGGGGTGGGGGTGGAGGGGGGGGGGGGGGGCATTTGCACCGGCTTTTTGTTGATGAATATTCGATTGTAAAGCGCTTTGGGCTCATTTGAGGTAAAGCGCTGTATAAATGTGGGCCTACTACTATTATTATGATTAGTGTTGGTTGGCCTCTGCATGAGGACCTTCCACCAACGTCAGCTATGCTCAAATCCTTTTAGCCGAGAGAGTGGGAATGTACCCCGGGCAAAGGCTTCTGCACTATAAACAAATTCTAGACCGCCCTGTCCAGAACAGCAGCTGACTCCTCTGCTACCTGGCAGTCATAGTCGGAATCGACAGATGGCAAACACGTTCTACCAACCCACCAGTAGGGCACTTCTCAGTACTACGTACCCCACCACCCAAGGGTTTGCATGTTTGCTTCAAGAGTCAGGGCCGGTTAAAGATTGATTGTATCAGGGGCCGGAGGTGTAAATGTCTGGTCTGGGTGGCAATTTATGGCCGCGTTGAAGAGGACTAGCCCCCAGTTAGGAAACCCATTGACACTCCACGTCATCTCCACCGACCTCTCGCCTTCCCTGATCCCCTTGTCGTCCTCTTTAACGAACAGGAGTTGCACATAAGTGTTTGTGTATGTGGCAGAGATAAGACATTGGCATTGTTCTGATGGAAAGCCCCGATAGTGTAATACAGCCATTGTCAGTGAAAGTCACGTTCAAATAATGTTGGTACCGGATTCATTTCTCAGAAACGGTAGGCCAACTGATATCATAAGACTGCCTTTGCCTGTGGTTTGCTTTGCCTTTTCCAGCATTTTAACCATACCTTTGTTGAGGCTGTTGTTTGGACCGCACGTTAGCCTGCCTCACTTGTTCTCTCTTGGGGATGTTTACAAAGCTTGGGATTAAAAAAACAAAATTTTAAACTTTTATATTACTTTTCTAAAGACTGTTATTTGTTCCATTCAACGGTTCAACTGCACATTGGAGAGCTTTACAAAGCTCGGGACAAAACTTTTCAAGTTTCTAACTTTGTTCAAAGGTCTACCTATAACTTTTTTAATCAAAGTTAAGACTGTTATTTGTTCCATTCAACGGTTCAATCGCACATTAGCCTGCCTGTGCTCTCTTTGGGGAGGTTTACAAATCTCGGGATAAAACTTTTCAAGTTTCTAACTTTGTTCAAAGGTCTACCTATAACTGTTTTAATCAAGGCCTAAAGTTCGCTTTCTGTAATTTGTTCAAAGTCTTATCCACCAAAACAACAAGGGGAGGATTAGACTGCTGACCAGTGTTTTGTGTAGTTCAAAGAATCAAAGAAGCTGATAAGCTGGACAGTACAGGGCAGGAGTCGTGCTGATTTGTTACATTGTCAACGTCACGATCATCTTGACTGGACAGTGTAGCACAAACCCTCATTAGTCATACTTAGGTCTGTATTATACATAGTCGTGGTTTTATTTTCTGTGTTATCACTTTCACCACAGTGACTCTGGAGAGGTAAAGGTATAATACACCCTGGATGTGATATACACTGTTACTTAGGCTGTTCGTGAAGATCTGGCCATTTTTGTATCAATGCAGGTAGAGATAAACTGTGCTGCCGTTTTTGTTTCGCCCATTTTACCCAAACACGTGGCATATGTGATAGTTCTCTGAGACTGTTCGTCAAAAAAGGTGACATGCTGCGTACGTTAGGTCCTACTTGTTGTCAATACACTTGAACAGTCAGATAAAGAGAAGGAAGAATAACGCGTAAACTTCGAGTGGATTTAAATACACAGTGGCCAGACATAGACGTCGTCCCATCGGAGTACCGTACGTTATTTCTGAGGCAGAAAGATTAGGCCCTATAGAGGCGAGCTGCGAAGTTTATCACAAACGTGTGAAGTCTGTGACTTGAAAGGAGTTTCTCTGTGGGTGACAGCGTAATGTGGAGCTATTGATATCGGAGTCTCCGGTGTATGATAGTTCATAGGGGCCTACTTATTATGATTTACTCACAATGTGGGACACTAATATTGGTCGCATGTGCTAATGTGCTTATAACGTGTGGGACACTAATATTGGTCGCATAATTTATTAAAGTGGTTATTTGTAAAATTATGTGTTCACCATCAGACTGGTAGCAAAAATTGAAAAGCGAGGGTAGGTCTACTATCTCTACATTGTGTTCAAGGAGAACTGCGCACTAACCACGTTCTATTATTGTGAAGAGCATTGGCCCTTCTGTGTAGAGTCAACAGAACTAACACTGCACATTGTTCATTGACATTGCCACAGTAAGGCCAAGATGAGCCATTCCTCGGAGTATGGTCACCTGTATCATGACAGCCATTTCTGCAGCCAGTCAGGGGTCCTGGAAGCTCGTGAACACCTCAAGGCACGTGAAGTGAACGCACGTGAGCAACGTCTGCTATACCGACAGGGCCGGCAGCTACATCAAGCCAGGCAGAGCACTTTACGTCGGCACAGCTGGGAACTGGAGAATGTTCGCCAGCATCTGCGCACAATCCTCGAACGAACGCCCACTTTTGACCGAAGTCTGAAAGACGAGCAGTGGAAAATGAGCACCGGACAGTCAGTTCCCGCCCACGAGTATGCATCAGATGTGCCCAATTTTCATAGAGGCGAGTCAGCGTTTAAAAGTCCCATGGCCACGCTTGACTCACCAACATCATTAAACGGTGATCCATTTCCTGAGCTCACTGAGAAACAGTTGCCTCCAATTTCTACAAGAAAAATAGATAAGCCTACAGAAATAGACGCAACCATCAACCGTGTGGACAACGGAAAGCCAAAAAAGCAGTCTCAAACCCGCCGTGTCAAATTCTCCGAGACCCATAGAGATCAGCAAGGTGGCTGGGAACAAGTATTAGACAAACGGAAGGTGGCAAATGCAGAATGGACGCCAAAAGCCACACCTATGACTCTCAGACATAAACACAGCTTGTCAAGAAATGCCAAACAAACTTCAAGCACACCGTCACCACTACCAGCTATCAACGCTGTCTCGGACCCCACAATCATACAGGCACAACGTAAGGGGAGTCATCTGTGTCGACGCAGCCACAACGCCCTCATGGCCATAGTTCGCGTGCAGACCAGACACACGCTGCGCAGGTTTCAGTCAGACGTGGCCACAACGGGAAGGACAGCCAGCAGGCAGTGGAACAGACTGGTGAACCGCTCCAGCAAATCTCTGAGCGACTTGTCCAGGATGGTTTCTGACCCTGATGATGGGGTTGGAGGGAGGTGTCCCGCGCAATTCAGCCCTGGCTTCTCGCAATGTGGGGACTCCATGCCCTCAAAGTTGAGCTGGCTGTCCGTACCCGTCTCCTTGTCTGACATCAATGACACTACAGGAGACCACCTACAGAACCTGAGAGTGAAGCAAGCACGTCCTAGATTCTACAGTGTGGATTAAGGTCACAATAGATGTCGGGATGTCGTGATTGTCCAGTTTTGCACAGAACTATTCGCATAATGCTAAATGAGCAGATTAGGATGCACATTTCACCACCAGGGCGCATTCAAACCAGTAGGGGCTTAGCGCGTGATATTCTTAGTTGGGGGTAGTGAGAGAGAGAGAGAGAGAGAGAGGGAGGGACTCATCTCAATGCTGTAATATAAGAATGCTTTTATGAGAACAATTAAATCCTACAGAATAAAGTGCAGCATTGGTTTATGATTAAGAACAAAAGCTGTGAGGTGGGCAAGCAAGTTACCTGACAAGAACTGAAGAAGAGAAAACATACATGTACACATCTTCAACGTGGCGAAGTTCGTTGCCTGAGGCGAAGAAGAAGAAGAAGAAGAAGAAGAAGAAAAAAAAACAAACACAAAAAACAGTACTCCCCCCCCCCCTCCGCTTTTTGTTGTTGTTGTTCAGGGCCGGATACAGGGGAGGGCTACCTGGCCCCCCCCCCCCCCCCCCCACCGCTTTTTGTTGTTGTTGTTCAGGGCCGGATACAGGGGAGGGTTACCTGGGTTCTGTACCCCCCCCCCACCCCCCCAAAACACACACACCGCTTTTTTGTTGTTGTTGTTCAGGGCCGGATACAGGGGAGGGTTACCTGGGTTCTGTACACCCCCCACTGACCCCCCCCCCCCCCCCCCCCGCTTGTTGTTGTTGTTGTTCAGGGCCGGATACAGGGGAGGGTTACCTGGGTTCTGTACCCCCCACCCTCTTCCCGCCAAAAAAAAAGAAAAGAAAAGAAAAGAAAAAAGGAGAAAGATAGAGATATTGAGAAAGTAGTAATTGTTACCTGTTTAACTGTTCTTAGGTACCGTTTAAGGTACGGAACCCAAGTAACCCTCTCCTGTATCCGACCCTGAACAACAACAACAAAAAGCGGTGTGTGTGTGTGTGTGTGTGTGTGTGTGTGTGGGTGGGGGTGTAGGGGAAGTAGTGTCTTTTTCTTTCTTATTCTTCGCCTCAGGCAACCCTGAACTTCGCCACGTTGAAGATGTGTACATGTGTGTGTTTTCTCTTCTTCAGTTTTCGCACTTTATTTTCTTAAAAAAGCTTCAGCTTCAGGGGGCATTGCCCCTGGACCCCACTAGGGGCCTACACCGGCCCCCAGACCCTTGTTTGTGAATGGATGAAAAATGGTGTTTTACGTCCTCTCGGTCATAGACTCATATGGGACATTTGTAAATACAAAGATGGTGGGAACAATACTGGAGGCAATGCCCAGAGGCAGTGCAACTCCAGTAAAGTCCCGATTTTTGTAACAATACAGATATGTGTAGCAGTAACCACGCCTCGGTTAAACCTCATCGGCTATGGTACTGCCACATAGTATATATAGCAATGAGGTAGACCCTTGTTTGTACCCCCCCCCCCCCCCCCCCTCTAATGTATCCCAGATCCGGCCCTGTTGTTCCTGCTTCACTCAGCATTATGTTGGGGCTCGTTGAACAGGTCTTGGCTGGCTGGGTCATCTGTAGGTTAGGTTTCCAGCCACGTGATATGATATTACCCATCCACATGGTCGACGTGGTGGAAGTATCACGTCATCTGACTTAATAGTGTGTACAAAAATAATTACCTGTTGAGTTGTATGCAGTTCCTTTTATAATAAAAACAATTTATAGACTTTGAGGATTATGATGTGATGCACCCTAAATATTTGATCAGTTGTCTATCGTTGTGTGCACGTGAGGGAAGATTGAATAAGAGGTGTGTGCTGTGTTTTGTGGTGTGCGTGAGCATGCATGTGTGCGTATATGTGTGCGTGTGTGCTTGTGTGTGTTTTGGTTTTGTGGGTTATATGTGCACGCATGTGTATGTGTGTGTCTCACGTATGCATGTGTGTGTATGTGTCTGTCTGCGTGCGTACGTTGTGTGTGAGTGTATTTGTATGTGTATCCTCTAACGTTTGTGTATGTGTGTTGGTGTATGTGGTCAGTCCGTGCAACTCAGTTGTTATGGCTTACTGAATGAAAGATGAATAATGAATCGATGTCAATAAATATGTGTGTGTGTGTGTGTGTGTGTGAGAGAGAGAGAGAGAGAGAGAGAGAGAGAGAGAGAGAGAGAGAGAGAGAGAGAGAGAGAGAGAGAGAGAGAGAGAGAGAGAGAGAGAGAGAGAGAGAGAGAGAGAGAGAGAGAGAGAGAGAGAGAGAGAGAGAGAGAGATGTTTTGTATATATGCGTTGTTGCTGGTTTGTGTCATTCTTAAACACTATTTTTTTTATCTACTTGTTGATGAATAATTGACTGTAAAGCGCTTTGGGCTCATTTGAGGTAAAGCGCTATATAAATGTACTGTTCTTTTTCTTCTTCATTAGAATAAATATATATGGTCATAGCATGTCATACCAGGTCATATGATGGGCATAGTCTGACCCAAACTATTCCCTCTTGGTCCTCCCTGTGGGCATACTGGGGGCCTTTTGTGCAAATAGTTCCAGGGTCGGATCTAGGGTGGGTGGGTGTGTTACCTGGGTTCCGTAACCACCCCTCCCGCCCCCCAAAAAATAAAAAAATAGAGGGAGAGGGAGAGAGATTGGGAATGAACCCATTATCACTGTTTTATTGTTCTTAGGTGAAATATAAAGTGTTTTTTTGCACTTTATTTTCTTAAAAAAGCTTCAGCTTCAGGGGCCATTGCCCCCAGCCCTTCCTCGTAACACCCCTCTCCCCCTAATATATACCAGGTACGGCCCAGAGTTCCCCCACCTTCTGAAAGTTCTGTGCTTGTAGTCTAACTTCCTCTAATCTGTCCCTCTTTTTTTTTAACTCTGCCTTAAGCCGGCGCCACACGGTGTGTAAAATTGTATGGGTTGCGATGTGATTTATTTATTGAGTGATTGTGTCACGTGAGTCATGATTCACATGAAATATTTCCGTCTAAAATAATTCTGCCATTTTCGCTCACTATATACTCAATTCATGAATTTCACGCGATTCATGACTCACATCGTCAAAATCGCATCGCATTCAGATGCGATTCGAATGTCGTGTGGCTGGCCCTTTATAGTCCAATCTCCTGCCGTTGTAAGTTTGTTGTAGAAACTCTTACAACAATGTTCTCGAGACGAAGACAGACATGCTGGGCCTATTTATTAGGCGCATAACTGCAGCATGACGCATCTGCGATCATAATGACAAGCAACTGTCTGAACGATTGATGAATAATAATAATAATTCCCCATTATGTTGGCGTATGTCTTAACTTGCGTGGTGATTGTGTGAATATAACAAATCCAAATCCAAGCTATACACCTACCTGAAGACTTAATTCTGCGGAGAGATCGCATTATGTTCACTTTTGTTGGTGTTGTAGTTTAATAAATAATGTTCGATTTTGTCCCATACTAAACTGGAGCTAAAAAGTTAAGCAGCCCCTAACATTGGTGTGGGCGTTACCCATAACGTAATTTGCATGTAAACAAAGTGAAATTAGTAACGCAGGTCGGTAAATAGGTAGGCTAAATTTGTATTGATTTACACAAAAGAATCTGTGCCAATCACTCATAGAAATATTTTGCATTGGTTTGCAAAAAGGTTGCTGAACTTTTTGGCTCCAGTTTGATAACTTTGACGTGTGTGATAGTTTAATTTATGAACATGTGGGAGCTTAGTGGCCAGTCAAAGGATGGGCTCAGGGATATGTATTCTTCTTCTTCATCGATCTTTCAGACATTTTCTTGTCAATTATGAGCGGAGATGCGTCATGCTGCCGTTATGCGCCTAAGAAATAGGCCTGGCATGTCAGTCTTCGGATGGGGAAATTCTTTGTAAGTTTCTTGAAAAAAACCCTGACTTTTTGGCCCATTCTCCCACCTTAAAACCCCCACAAATCTTCCAAAAATTTTCCTTTGAGCTCCTCCGAAATCAGAAGTGTCAGCTGAATGCAGCGGGGAGACCAGTGAAAACTGAAAACCGGACACATACGTACCTAAGTAACCCCTAATGGCCATATGGCCTGGGAACACAGAAGACACTGGCATAGTTTGTCCTATTGATTTCTGCTAGAACCAGGACATTTTGTCCCATTTTCTTGTTTGAGGACAGTTTGTCCTATCACTAAGTATCAGTTTTCTATCGTCAGTGCATCACTGGTGATTGTTTTAAAATGTAATGGTTTCATTTCTTTCTTTTTAATGAAACCGATAGTTTGTCAGCAGTGTCAGTGGATTGCTAAAAAGGTTATGACTGTATTGTGAAGACATTTTACAGATGTTGAGTTTCATATCACTGTAAAAAAAAGAATTGAGAGGTGATCTGGATTGTCATTTGGATACAGAATGTTTTAAAAAAATCTGTTTTCAACTGGTTTGCCCCAAAGTTATGCATTGTCAGATTTCATTTCAAAGACATCTGCAGAGGGTTACGGTACCATGCAAGGAAGAAGCCAAGCAATTTCTGAGCTTTGGACTGTCAGTCCAATGCATGAAGCCTATTTTGTTGTAACCTCCCAAGAACCACCCAGTGTTTGTGGAGTATAAAAAATTGTGAACACCTGATCGGCTAAGTTAAGTAATGATTATGACAAATATGAGAAATCTCATGTGGTAGAAATGTATTGCTATGAATGATTTCTAGCTCATGTGATTTGTGTGTGGATAAATATGTCTGAATTAGAAGTTATATCCTTCATTTCTTTCATATAATCGTATCATAACCAAGAGACATGCGTGCTGTTTTCAGGATGTTTTTCGATCGATTTAATGATTTATTATAACATCATTTAATGCCTTTTTGTAAACATGTGAAAATGTTTGGGGATGAACTGTATTAAAAGAAAATATGACCTGGAAGTATATATGTACAATAAGTGTGTATGTATGCGAGTGTGTGTGTATGCGTGCGCATGCATGCACCAGTCTTTTGTTTTGCATGTAGAGGGGTGGAAGTAACAACAGATCATCTTTCCAGTACTAAGTATGTTAATACCTTGTTGAATGTAAGTGAAAGAATCTCTAACTAAACTTGCCTAAAGCAGTGCAAAGCCATGACATTAGAAAGAAACAGACAGAGGAGATGTCAAACACACACATGGACTCCATTGTTTCAACCAAACAGATGTTTTATTGTTTTTCTTCTTTGTCATGTCACTAGTTGTGTGCACCTTCACACAACATTGCCCTCCCTCCCTCTCTCCTCTCCACACGCATGTCATTTAACAATTCACACCCATTCTCTAACAAAACCATCCTCACAATGGCACTTATCCAGACACACATCATTCGGTCTCCAACCATACATCATTTTTTTCCCCCAATGCAATTATTCTCAACAAGGCACATGTCATTCATACACATATCAATTAATCAAATCTTGTTTCTTCCATACAAACACTATCAAAAAGACATCTTAAGTCGAACATAAGCATTGAACTGTATGACAATGAAGCAAATCTTGTATAACATCTTAAAAACAACTTCACAAAGTTAAGCACACAGTCCCGTTTGTTATTCTTTAACATTGCAAATCAATAACGTAAAACCTATTTCTCTCAATATGATATTGTGTTTTTGAGTCTTGATGTAAGATTGAGACATGACATTTTTTCTCAAAATACCCCTAATAAAAAGAAAGGAGATTTTTTTGGTACACAGCTTTAATGGTATTTTTCAGGATGCAAGCTGCTTTAAGTTATAATAGTTGACCAATGATTGAAATGAGCAATGAAGAAGTAGTAGCTTTTCTTTCTTGATTGAATGAATGTCTGAAGAATGCAATAATATTAGAAACACCGTCTGGTCTAAAAATGAGGCGGAGGAGAGAGAGAAGGACCAGAGAGAGTGGAACTGGAAGTGGCCAATGAAGGCAGCACCAGGAGGAAGCAATACAGGATTTACTATTTTAGAATTGGAGGCATATGGGCGGGGTTTGAAATGAAGACATAAACATAACTTTAAGAGCTCAACAGTTTTATCCCAAGTTTCTGTGGTGTAGAAAATCAAGCACCATTCTTTACAAATTATAATACAGAACTTGACAAACTAAAGCCAGTAAAGGTGTAAAAAAAAGCCCTCAGGATTATTTTTATTTTTAACCATAAAAGACACAAACAGAAATACATCTAATTTCCAGATCAGGGAAAACAGATTGTCTTCACTAGCTAACACAGTGGTTCTTTTAACATCTGTGAAAAGATTAATACTACAGACTGTTCAAAAACACCTAAGACAAGCAAACATCACAAGGCATTCTTACATACATATAAATGAATTGGAGGCAAGTGTAATCAGGGGCAAGACGGGAAGGAGCCAGTGGTCAACAGGGAGGTCAATTCAAAGCCTTTGTTCAAAAGATCAGACACACCGTTATCAACTATGCTGTCTCAAGTCAATATATCAATTTGCTAGTTTAGTCGCATGTTCATATTTTCTGTTGGCTTCAACAGCTAGCTAGTCAGCAAGTCCTTTTGATATCAAGGTTCTGTACAATGACTAGCCAGTAAACCCTTTCACGCGTGAATAAAAAACACACTAATCAGCACTACATTAATTCAACACAAGCAATTTCAAGATCATCCAAGTTGGTGTGGCAATGGGAGGGAGTCTGCAATCAGAAACACTGAATAATGTACTTTTGTTGTTGTTCTCGTCCAAACAGGTAAAAACATGACAAAATTCTACAAAAGAAATGGACACATGTAATTTGTTTTGGTGAAAACGAAAAGTAGGAATGGTAATCAAGAAAGTAAAATCTAACCCTTCTTTACATTCAAATTGTTACAAAGATGACTTAAAATGTTCACATCAAGCATAGTTTCAATTCGCATTGAGTATACCTCTCTCTGAATGCATGTCAAGTTGCACTAATTCAGGTTTTGGGCATATACACATGCATATACCGGTAAATACTTTCAAGTAACTATGCACTCTAGACTGAATGATTTAGAAATGGTATGACATGTAAAATGAAAGTTGAAGCCCTATAACAAGAACCACTCAGCATGCCTTTTTCCCCCATACTGCAATCCTTGGCCTATTCTGCATCTGTATTCAAGTACACCCCATCATGAATTATAATTGGATTCCATGACCCAAGCAAGCCTGCACGCACAGTGCTGTTGCATGCATGATGTTTTAAATGCAATGACCAAACCAAACCGCACACCCAAAACACTGTGCACACTTGTACCCATCTTTCCTAAGACACCATACATATTCATACAGTATACACACATAGTACAAAGCATGGCAGTATAATCCAGATCAGGATCAGCATGTGTGCCACTTCATAGAAGTGGCCTACTGGAGGGAGACACACTGTGTGTGAACAGTCGAGTATGTCACCAGTTACGCTGGTTTTGTTGTGGCAGTCAGTCACATGTGGCCCATAAACCAAGGCCTTCACAGCAGACAGTTCACTGAGCGTTGTAACGCACAATGTCTTGGAATCCACAAGTCTTCAGCACGGCCATCAGCTAAGCAACAGAACACTGCGGTGCTATCAGTACACACTTGCTGCTACCTCCTACTTCACACAGCCAGGGCACACACACACACGCTTTCTCCCACTAAAATCTCAAACCATTCACAACATAAGCAGAGACGACAGGGGTCAATCTGTGGCACTTTTTTGAGTTGTAGCGTGGCTGCACAGGATGGATGCTGCCGATTGTCAAAGTCTCAAATGAACGTTCAAGGTACATCTCACGATCCAAATAACCCTGGCATCTCTACAGTCAGTCCAGCTCTTTCTACAGTTACTCCATTCCATGTCTGTTTGCAGTAAAACAAACAAACGCTCCATGCCTCCATCCAGAATTGGCCTCCATCACTCCTACGCTCACAAACATTGGCTGGTGCTTGGGTGGCTGCCGCTAAGTTGCATAGCGCACATCCACAGCACCTTACTAACCTACAGAACAGAAGGAACTCCACTGGCCTCAGTCCACACAATACTACAGATGCCTCCTCCGTGGTGGCTTTGGGAGACAGTACCCAGGTCCATCAAGACTGAAGAGCCTGCCCCGCCTTGTTTACCCCTCCATTACACTCTGGTCCTCAAAAGCCACATCTTCCCACTCGTTTTCGCTTTCCCGTTCAGTCCTGCATTTCTTCAGGGATTTCATGAGGTCCCAGGATGCCCGGTACTGCCATCTGCACTTTGCGTTTCTCGTCCTGAGCTGTGCGAATGGCCGTCTCCCTCTCTTCCAGGAACAAGTCGCTCATGTCTTCCCCTGCGAACTCCTGCATCACACAAACACAAAATCAATGTTAGTCGTTGACTGATCGGCAATATCCACATTTGTTCCTATAAGAGAACATTAATTGTAAATGGAAACCCCCCGTGGGGATGCCGGGTTGAAAATTTCCATTTTTGTGGCTATTATGGCTGTCACCACAAACTAAAGAACAAAACAGTCTTGTCAGTAAGTGATCCCCGAGGGGATACCGGGCGGTCTTTCGTACAAACAGTTCCCCTACCTTCTGTGCTTGTAACTTCCTCTAATCTGTCACTCTCTTTGTCTGTCTTTTCCTTTCAGTCATCCACTATATTCTGACTTATTAGCCCCATTCTCCTGCCTTTTCCCCAAAAATATCTTCAAAATATTTTCTTCTTTGAGCTCCTCCAAAATCGGAATGCGTTGGCTGTACGCAGCGGGGAGACCAGTGAAAACAGGACACATACTACCTTACTCATTATGGCCATATGGCCTGGGAACGCAGAAGAAGTCAGTAAGTGAATAAGCAAGTTCGCACATCAGTTGGGAAAACAACCTACAACAAACCCCCAAATATAAAATGAAATGCAAAGAAGTGATGACTCACTCTGATCTGCACCAAGAAATCTCTCAAGTGTTCCTTGAAGGCGTTGAAGTCCTGGTCGAAGCTGAACAGTCCTTCAATGAAAATTTTGATCTGAGGCCTGAAACAGAAAAATTAAACCGGCATTGCAATTTCCCCCAAATAGACAACATCCATTAAAAAATATCCCTAAAATAAAAGCACTGGACTTGGCATCTGCCTTAATTACGTTTTAACTCACCTTAACCTTAGTGAGAATCTTCAAAGAAAATGGACTAATCAACATCATCTTATGTTAAGCATCCTTTCTGTGCATCCAAATACAACCTTCCATTTGGGTAGCTTTAAATACAATTACTTTCACACACACAAAAAAAATCTATGTAAATACCCCCACGAGTTAAAACTGCTAGAACTGAAAAACGGTTGGTATATATCCAAAATCCAATAAAACCCTTAGTGCAATACATCATTCATTAAAAAGCCATACACTAAAACATCTTTGTTGATACCTAATGCATCTATTCAGTATATCTATCAAAGCTGATGCATGCAGTCAAAACTAATGAAACAATGTGACAATGTAACGAATCAAACAGTAAGAGTGAGACTGGAAAAACCAGAAACATTCAGGGAAAGGGACCAGGACAGGCACACTTACTCGTTGAGATGAGGGAAAGCCGTTTTGAGGAGGTTGAGGAGGAAGTCCTGGATGTAGGCCACATTCTGGGCTGCTGTGTGGTTGGGGGACAGGGGGGCGGTGATCTTGTTGGACTCAAGGGCCACAAACATGGTGGCCAGGATAGTGGCCTGCATCGTCAGACCTGGACAACACACGCATCATTGTCACCAACAAAGTCTCTCTGTTAAACCAAACATGGTGGCCAGGATAGTGGCCTGCATCGTCAGACCTGGACAACACATGCATCATTGTCACCAACAAACAAAGTCTCTCTGCTAAACCAAACATGGTGGCCAGGATAGTGGCCTGCATCGTCAGACCTGGACAACACATGCATCATTGTCACCAACAAACAAAGTCTCTCTGCTAAACCAAACATGGTGGCCAGGATAGTGGCCTGCATCGTCAGACCTGGACAACACACGCATCATTGTCACCAACAAAGTCTCTCTGCTAAACCAAACATGGTGGCCAGGATAGTGGCCTGCATCGTCAGACCTGGACAACACACGCATCATTGTCACCAACAAAGTAAGTCTCTCTGCTAAACCAAACATGGTGGCCAGGATAGTGGCCTGCATCGTCAGACCTGGACAACACATGCATCATTGTCACCAACAAACAAAGTCTCTCTGCTAAACCAAACATGGTGGCCAGGATAGTGGCCTGCATCGTCAGACCTGGACAACACACGCATCATTGTCACCAAACAAAGTCTCTCTGTTAAACCAAACATGGTGGCCAGGATAGTGGCCTGCATCGTCAGACCTGGACAACACATGCATCATTGTCACCAACAAACAAAGTCTCTCTGCTAAACCAAACATGGTGGCCAGGATAGTGGCCTGCATCGTCAGACCTGGACAACACACGCATCATTGTCACCAACAACAAAGTCTCTCTGTTAAACCAAACATGGTGGCCAGGATAGTGGCCTGCATCGTCAGACCTGGACAACACATGCATCATTGTCACCAACAAACAAAGTCTCTCTGCTAAACCAAACATGGTGGCCAGGATAGTGGCCTGCATCGTCAGACCTGGACAACACACGCATCATTGTCACCAACAAAGTCTCTCTGTTAAACCAAACATGGTGGCCAGGATAGTGGCCTGCATCGTCAGACCTGGACAACACATGCATCATTGTCACCAACAAACAAAGTCTCTCTGCTAAACCAAACATGGTGGCCAGGATAGTGGCCTGCATCGTCAGACCTGGACAACACACGCATCATTGTCACCAACAAAAAGTCTCTCTGCTAAACCAAACATGGTGGCCAGGATAGTGGCCTGCATCGTCAGACCTGGACAACACATGCATCATTGTCACCAACAAACAAAGTCTCTCTGCTAAACCAAACATGGTGGCCAGGATAGTGGCCTGCATCGTCAGACCTGGACAACACACGCATCATTGTCACCAAAAAACAAGGTCTCTCTGCTAAACAAAAAAAGTACAACCTATAAAGACTAAAATTATTGATAGCATATGATAGCACATAATTATTCTATACTCCAGAAGGAAACCATCTCTAAATAGCCTAGAAAACGAGATTTTTTCAATTTTTTTCATTTTATGTTCACTGGCATACATGGAAATACAGTGGAACCTCCCTTATAAGACTCCCTCCCACATAAGACCTACTTCTCCGAGACATTGCCCTTCTTTGTGAGTATTAAAATTACCTCCCTTATAAGACCTCATTTTGGATGCTTTTTGAAGGTCTGATAAGGGAGGTTCCACTGTAAAACTTATATAAAGGACATCCTTTCCTCTCAACAAAGCGGATTACAGAATAAAGACACGTTCCAGATTGAAAAATAAAATGCAATGGCGATAGACAGTTCAGAGAGAGGCTTAGCGCTGACCCGCAGTGTGTGAGCTGTCGGTGATGACGGAGAAGAGGTGCTGCAGGATGTCGGTGAAGTAGGTCTGGTAGAAGCTCTGGGCGGCCACCTCCTCCCCGGAAATGTTCTGCAGCAGGGTGTACAGAATGTCCAGCCCAGTGTCCGCCACGTTGCGCATCGTGTGCTTGAACGCCCAGATGATCGAGTCCAGCACCAGCTTGAACTGGGCAGGGGGGATGTTCAGCAGGGCTGCACGGAAAAACACACCATTCTCACAATATCTACATGTACTGTTCAAAAGCCTCACATAATTCATTCTCAAAATCCCCCCTGTGGGATACCGGGGGGTCTTTTGCATAAATAGTTCCCCCACCTTCTGGAAGTTCTGTGCTTGTAACTTCCTCTAATCTGTCATTCTTTTTGACTCTGCCTTTTCCCTTTGCTTGCTGTCATCTACGATCTTTCTGCCTTACCGGTCCATTCTCCTGCCTTTTTTCATGAAACACTTTCAAAAACATTTCCTTCAGCCGAAGTCGGACTTGCTGGGCATAACTATTTCTGAATTATGTGCGGAAGGGCAGCATGACGCATCTACGCTCATAATTGACAGGAAACTGTCTGAGCGATCGAAAAAGAAATCTTTTTCTCTCAAAATCTTCATTGTAATATTGTGGCTTTAGAATGACCAGTACCTAACTACAGTCTCTAAGTCTTCTAGCACCATGGAGGAATGTATTCACCCAAGACATCACTCTACACTCCCACCAAATGCAGAGACACTCACTGCCAAGTACCTGCCGTGTGTTTGTCTACTTTCAATAAAAAAAAAGTTATCCCCCCCTTGTCGGTTGAGCTGCAAGGGACAACCAAGAACATAAAAAAGGCATGGCGCTAAAAGTTAAAGACATCAGCTGAAGATCGAATACATGGGTAGAGGAGATGGTGAAATGTAAAAGAATGAACAAAAACATATAGTACACATCACATGAAGTCAGGATTTGTGGCAATATGCTTAAACACACAGAATACTGGTTTAAAATCTGAGCGAGAAAAGTAAGAGAAATAGAATATGACTGCCAATACTAACCTTGGAAGCAGTGCGAGTTGACTGCTTGTAAGAGCAGAAAGAAGTTGGTTCTGTGTT
This sequence comes from Phymorhynchus buccinoides, assembly GCA_017654935.2. NCBI lineage: Eukaryota > Metazoa > Mollusca > Gastropoda > Neogastropoda > Raphitomidae > Phymorhynchus > Phymorhynchus buccinoides. Next base: position 95,284 of record JAGGCT020000943.1, read on the forward strand.
CTGGGTACTCTTCAAAGTCCTGCAACATTCATAAACACAACTCTTTACCACACCAATGACTTTGATTTTAAATGAAATCAATGGCAATAAGTGTCACCATCAATGAGTCATGCATTTTAAGGCCAAAATCTACGACCAATTTTAAGAACACTTCTGCAACAGAGCTTGTCAATGATGACATAATTTTTTTTTTTTTAATCATCTACAAAGTGTTTTGAAATGTAGATTCAGTGTTTATATTTTTCACCCCTGAGATTGTTGGGCATCATTTCTACAATAAAATTCATCTTGAATACAAACTCTACCACATCACACACACAATGCTACAAGAATTTGTTACTCTTCATTGGCCACTGAAAACACAAACATTATTTCATACAGTGTATGTGACATCTAGTACACATGTAATAAAGTTTCAATGTCCATGATAGGAAGCATTACTTACCTTGTTGATCATAGCCAAGGTGCACTCAAAGACAGCATCAAAGATTTGTGGAATGCTCTGTGTGATGTGGTTCTGCAACAAAGCAAAGGCAACACACTTGTGAAAACCTGTCTTCTGTCAATGGGAGCACATACAAGCAGTGAAGAGATACACAAGGTTCAACACCAATCTCATACAACTGATTTCAAAGATACTATCCATTGCAGACCTGTTTACCCCCTACACAAGTCTTGGGTAGTCTGGATAGCTGAAATGAGTAGTTTTGGTGTGAAATGAGTAGTCCTCTTCATTAAACCATCAAACAATGTTCACTGAAAATGAGTAATCAGAGCATTACTTTCAATTTTGAAGAGTAGTAGAGGTCCAAATTCAGTAGAATACTACTCGAAAAGAGTAGAGTAAACAGGTCTGCCATTGTCATGAGTCTGAAGACAAGAGGTCAAAGATTTCAAAATCATATGGCGTTCGGACAGATTATGTGCAAAGTAATGTTCTTCTGTTTGCAAAGACTGTACCTGATAGGGTTAGAAATCTTTGTTCTAGAGACTAAATCCTGATTATTTTTAGAGGGCATAAGAGCAGAAGAGGGCTTCATTTACAAGCCTGAGAGCAAGTTCAATATTCTAATCTAATACTAAGAAAATGGATTCAGTGCAATAATAATTGAGCCTTACACAGTACTCGACCTCCACCTCACAAAAAATGCACACAAAAACGTAGGCCCAACCTGCCCCATCTTTCCCCAACCATTCAACGCCGATCATTCAAGCTGCGATGGAACTTATCAGCTTCTACTTTTGCTGCTTGACCGTGAGTCGCCAGTTACTACACAACAGAAGCATCAAAAGGATGACGGTGGTTGTCACCCGAAAGAAGAAGAAAGAGACAGTGGCCTCACCTCCAGTCTGTTGACAATGGTGGCCATGGTGCTGAGCACCTCTGGTTCGCGGGCAGCAGGCACGTTCCTCTGGTAGTCCAGCAGCACGGCGTCCAGCAGGGGGAGGATGAAGTTCTCGGCCACCATCTGGGGGTCGTTGGAGCGGCTGACCCACCCGGAGATCAGCTTCAGCGTCTCCTTCTTCACGGTGCGCATGCTGCGGATCAGGGGCTGCTTGGTCACGCTCTCCCCGTTGGTGGCGATGGCGCTGGAGATGTTCTCGCTCATCACTTTGTACACGTTCAACATGTCCAGGTAGATGCGACCCAGCTGGAAACACACACAAAGGTTTCAATAGCGGGAATCAAGGGACAAATTGGACACATCAGAATCGATGTCTAGCAAGGATTTTTAAAATAAAAGGAACTTGACTGCACACGTAATGATGACTTTTTAAAGGGAAAATGTTACGTTTCAACAGCAAAATGAAACAGAATACATGCCTAAAAATGATTATAAAAGAAACACCTTACTTTTCAACAGCAAAATGAAACAGAATAGACACCTTATCAAAACAAATTAAAAACAGAAAATGTTCCTTTTCAACAACATGACAGAACAAACAAGAAACACTTGCAAAGAAACAGAGAAGCAGTGTTGCAACATGTGCACAGAATCAATTACCGGCTACATATCAGTTTAGTATCCAGATCAACAATTGTAAAATAATCAAATTCACTTTTATCAAAAAAGTAAAGACTAAAAGGAGGTTGGGTAGGTGTGTCATTATGAAACACATCAGACAGCAACAAAAGACACGAACATTGTCCCCTACTCAACCACACCACGTCCACTACCTAGACAGCCTTTTTTAAATTTTATTAGCTACCTGTACGACATAGGGGTGTCCCAGAAGACTGCAACAAAAGACACAAACACTGTCCCCTACTCAACTGCACCACGTCCACTACCTAGACAGCCTTTTTTTAAAAATTATTAGCTACCTGTATGACATAGGTGTGTCCCAGAAGACTGCAACAAAAGACAGAAACATTGTCCCCTACTCAACCGCACCACGTCCACTACCTAGACAGCCTTTTCTTCTGATTAGCTACCTGTATGACATAGGTGTGTCCCAGAAGACTGCAACAAAAGACAGAAACATTGTCCCCTACTCAACCGCACCACGTCCACTACCTAGACAGCCTTTTCTTCTGATTAGCTACCTGTATGACATAGGTGTGTCCCAGAAGACTGCAACAAAAGACAGAAACATTGTCCCCTACTCAACCGCACCACGTCCACTACCTGGACTACCTTTTTTCTGATAAGCTACCTGTATGACATAGGTGTGTCCCAGAGCCTTGCAGGCCCTGACGTTGGTCTTGAGGATGTTGCCCAGCTGTTTGACGGCGTCCGGGTCCTTGAGCACCTCGACGTTCTGCGTGGCCTGGTTGATGATGCCGTCCCACACCTGGTTGGGCAGCAGCATGTAGCGCTCGATCAGGTGCTCCTGGGCCACCTGGTCTGTTTGGGCGCTGATCATCAGGCCCACCGCTTCATAGAACGTGTGCACCTGCACAGGGAACATGGATTGGGGTAGAAAATATGCATACCTGTGTGCGCATTGTTTTACATGTAATATGCTCAAGTTATCATTTTATAATCACCAACCGTCAGTGTCACAAAATACACATCTGCATAGTTTTGGCACCATAAACTATTACAGCTTACTTTTTGTTCATTTATCTATCTATTTACATTCTGAGAGCAGTCTTTTTTAAAATGTGGCTTTAAATGAACCAATAGATTTATCTCATGGTAATATAAATCCTTTTTCCGATCCGTCAATGACTGCTGTACCTAAATATTCTGATAATCCAAATGCTTATGAGCATTTCAATTAGAATAGAGGCTTAATTAGTTACAGAAGCCTGTCTTCAAACAAAAATGGTCCAGAGTATTTGCCAAAGAAAGGAGCAACTCGTTATTTTGTTTTGCTGTTAGTGTTATTCATTCGCATTGCATATTCTGGCATGAGAAAAAAAAAAAATTGAAGTCCATCCATCAGTAAATATTAGATACTATGTCATGGGACTTCTTCTTCGATCGCTCAGAGTTTCCTGTCAATTATGAGCGTAGATGCGTCATGCTGCCGTTATGCGCCTAACTAAGAAATAGTTAGGCCCAGCAAGTCCGACTTCGGCTGGAGGAGGAAATGTTTTTGAAAGTTTCATGAAAAAAGGCAGGAGAACGGACCGGTTAGGCAGAAAGACAGTAAGCAAAGGGAAAAGGCAGAATCAAAGAGTGACAGATTAGAGGAAGTTACAAGCACAAAACTTCCAGAAGGTGGGGGAACTATTTAAAAAAAAACCCACCCGGCATCCCCACGGGGGGGGGGGGGGGGGGAAAGGGGAATGGGACTTTAATTTTTTCTTCTTTTTAAACTTCACAGTAAATGTGATGAGCTAACAATTTATCTGTGAGAAGCGTGTACCTGTTGTGGCTGCAAGTCGCAGATGATGGTGTTGATGCCGTTGAGGATTTCCTCGATGAAGGGCATGACTTCCCCGACCTGCACCTGCACAAAGTGACGCCGACACTTCTGGGCGATCTTGATGAACGTGTCGCAGGCCATGTCCTGCACCCCGTCGTGGGTTTCTGCACACCACACAGCAACTGTCCTTGAAAGTATTATTAGCAGGCATGGTAGTGGGGGCAAAGTGGTTTTCAAGGAAAATGGCCCCCCGTACAGGGGTCCGAAGAAAATTCAATAAATGAGTGAAATTTTCACTTTTTCATGCCATTTCAATGCATTTAAAAAATGTTTTTGTTTCAAACTTTTGCGGATTTTCTGCGATTCGTGGAGGTCTACCATGCCTGTATTAGGTAGTAGGTACTTTATAGTCACAGAGGCGTCTCTGTGAAATTAGGGTTGCTCCCACTTGGAGAGCGTGTCGCAGCCATAGGCGCGCCACCCACTTTTTTGTTTGTTTTTTTGCATGCAATTTTTTGTGTGACAAAGGAAGGGGGGTGGGGGAACTTTTGACCAAATGACAACTTTTTCGTTGCCACTGGGATTAACGTGTGCTAAGTGCATGGGCACACGGAACCTCAGTTTATCGTCTCATCCGGAAGACCGTAAGGCCTAGTGTAAAGTGAGAGGAAAAATCCCCTGTACCCAGGTTCAAACTCGTGTTTACTTGACACAAGGCGAACGCGTTACCTCTGTGCCACTCTACACTGTGTGTCTGTCATCATCATAGCATTCATTTATAATCTTGTACCGTTTTCTGTTTTGAAAAGAAGTTTTATCCATCCTGAAAGTGAAAATGAACAGTATTCTATTTTTTGTATGATCTAAAATTCAAGAATTCCTCTCCCATGCCTTCATATCTTAAAATAAAATCTACCTCTGCTTTCTGAACATGTGACAAAATATCGTTGCAAAAATAACATTTCCTACAATCATCCTGTAGTAATATAAACTAAAATAGCTGTCTGCCATAATCCTATTATATAAAACACACCAATAATTTGCCATCGGTTTCAATGACAAAATACACTAAAGCCCTTTTCTTAACACAACTTCTTCACATTCTCTTGATCTACTGAAAATATGAGTTCCCTTCTTGCACTTTTTCTTCACTCTCCCTGAGAAAACTGTGAATACATGGGTGCAACTCCCCAAAATGAAAAAAGAAAGAAAGACAGGGACCCATGTACAGAGGCAGAGCCCCGTCAGATTCAGGGTGGCAAGTTAAGAGAGAGATAACGAGATAGACAGACAGTTAAAATGATAGACAGTTTGAGACTGGTAAGTCTTGTAAAATTATTACACAGCCTTTGAAAACTTCGAAGATAGTACAACCAAGTTCAAAATGCCCCAAATCGCTTGTGGTCTTTTTTGGTTTTTTTGGGGGGGAGAGAGATGAATTAAAAAAAACTGAAGTTCAGTTTCTGGTAAAATTAAAAAGACTGAAATTAGTGTAAAAATGAAAGAGTACCACCCATGTACAGTCTACCAACGAACCACAGAAACATGTCTGCCCACTGACCATGCATGAACTCGAAGAGCTTGTTGACCACCGTCTTCAGGAACCTCCAGTGAGCGCGCAGGAAGCGAGGGTACTGGCCCACCACGTACATGATGTTGGAGGCGATGATCGCCTTGTTGTCCTTCCCTCGCTTTTGCTCACACAGACCCAGCAGGTCCTGCACACACACACACACAAAATAGACTGTATGAGCTCATCTTTGACAGTGCAACATACTACAGGGACGTCCTCCCTGCACAACACATAATGAACTACTTCCTACACAAGCATATAGTGGTAGACTGTAGACGTATATATGCCAGCAAGACTGACCTTTGTGGGCAGTGAGAGTGAGAGAGAGAGCTTTTATTCCTAACATTTTAATATCCAGTGTCACTGATAAGCAGTTGCTGGCCTTTAAATTGTTAAATGGCCAGATAACAGGTCATCAGAAGCCATCATGTTAATTTCCTTTTGAGGAAATCGTTTCAACTTAAAAAGGCTAATGTTAAGATCAGCTCCCTCCGCTGTTCCAGGGTGAAGGCTTAGGGTTAGGGCCAATCAGCTCCCTCTGATTTACCTTTTCCGTTAAGCTGATTGGCCAACTTCACCATGGAACAGCGGAGGGAGCTGATCTTAACATTTGCCCTGAAAAAACCTGTTCAAATAGATCTTGGAGAGACACAACACACATAAACTGTTTATTGCCTTAGTATGCACAACATGATGAATAGTCAAGATCCTGCTATGTTGATGGAACCAATGAATTAATCTTTTATTTAACATGTTTTCACTTCACAGTGATATTACACAAAATATGTTGATGGAAGACCATCACAGAGGCAAGGAGAAAAAAGAAAGAAGATAATACATACCTTTATCACAGTGACCAGAAATCTCTTTTCGTCATCTTCATGCATGGCACCACTGATGGATCCAATGGCCCAGCACAACTGTGTACACACAGAAACAAACACTGAGGGTTATGTACATATCTTGTTTCTTCATTCATTCATTGAATACACTGCAGAATATTTTTTTGGGGGATGATACAGAAATACTCATAAAGATATCTAGTCCACAAACACAGCTTAGAACTGTTCTCATACTTTCATAAACTAATTTAGTACCTGTAGCAGTTGAAGAAGGTGACTGCCAGAGTACCATCTTCTAGCCTTTGTGAACAGAATTTGTTTAAAAAGATCAAATAACTGCAACAAAGTTCCAACCGGTCTATTTTCTGTTTTTTAAGTTGAAACATTAATATAGTCTGTTTCGCCATCACTATAAAACTTTGGTGCCTGTAGTTTGTTTGTCGTTGTAACAGCAACAGTCTTACCTTTGAAACAAAGTACTGAACAGGAGTGGATAAGACCATGGAACGAAAGTACACAAATTTAGTCACAATACATATTTTCTTGTTAAATCCAGTCCTATCTGGAGTACAGACTGCTTTGAAGCAACAAGTGAGGGGCTTACTGTGTTGAGGTTCTTCCATGACCACTCTGTGCCGTTGACCTGATTGTGCAGTTTCTCTGTCATTATGTTCTCCGTGTCTGTGTAGTCCAGATGGGTCAGGTACACTGAAAAAACAACAATGGTCAAATAATGTTTGTTGTTATCTTACCCTGGCTTAAAGACTCCAGGGATCATCCAACAGACGAAGCACTTGGACACTAAGGTACCAGCTAGGGATGAGAACATTACGTGTGACCGTCTTTGATTACCCCGCCATGTGGGCAGCCACACTCCGACATTGGAGGAGGCCAGATGTGCTCTTTTGTTAGTCAGACATAACCCAGTCATAACACGAGTAGCTCTTGTCTTTCACATAACTCCCGTAAACTAAATCACTGGGACAAAGTTGGCATTTTTACCCCCCAAAAAGGGAAAAGAAATGGGATTTTCGCACAGAATCTCCGCATATGTGTGTACACGGCCTCAACTGCTAGTTGCCCTAACACTGACCTAGGGTCTCCCTCATGTTCTTGTAGAGGTTGATGGAGTCTGTGTCCTTCATGAACTCCCTGACCACTTCCCCCTGCTCGTTCTCCACCACCAGCACCTCCTCTGGCTTGGCCATGCGCGATATCATCACCTGTCGCACCTGTAAACCACAACACACACTTGATCCACCTATTGCTTCTCTAATGATGAAAAAAAAAAGTAGAAAGACAATTTTGCACATCATAAACTGGAACTTGAAGATGCAAAGCATCTGCCTTGAACAGAAATGGGAATTGTATTTTTTCAAAAGAACCCCAAATGCAAATTTAAACGTAAAGCATGTTGTACGATTCTCAATGAAGCTGTTGCCTGGGGTGTCCATTTTTTGTGTGCATGTTGTCTGTCTGACATTTGACAAAGTCAATTGAGGTATGGCTCCCCCCCACCTGCGTACGCATCTCGACCCTTCCAACGGAAGTGTCGCCATCTTAGTCCTTATTTGTGTGTAAACAGCATCGATCTGGCATTTTTCAAACAAAGTTACTGACTAAGATGGCGGTCTCCCATAATATGGCGCGCTCCTTGTGGCCGGATATGACGACACGTGGGTACAAGCCATTCTTTTTCTTTCTGCTTTACCTGTTTGTTTATGACATTTGACAAAGTCCTATGTTGATTTAAAGAAAAAGAAAAAACCTTAATCTGTTTATAGCATTTGACAAAGATCTGCATTTGCTGACAACTGCCAATCAGTTTTGCATTTTTTGGTCTTAAAAGTGTGTGCGTGTATGTGTGTGCAACACTTGCATCTGTGCATTTTTGTAGCTGACGATGTAAAAGCCTCCAGAAGAAGCTGTGCTGTGACTGACCTTGGAGAGGACTGGGTTGTAGAGCTGTCTGCGGGCAGGCATCTCCTGCATGGGCTTGGTGCCCAGGATGAGTGGGGAGGAGGTGCTGGAGAAAGGAGACTCCCGGTACAACTCCGACGCAAGGGCACTCCAGTACTCCAGGCAGATCTTGAAGATCTCCACCTCGTCCACCTCAGAGATCATGATCAGGTAGTGCAGGGCCTGACAACACAATGCAACACTTATTCACAATGGGCATTTACATTCTTATTTTTCTGCGGTCCCCGGCCATATCATGGGTGGGAGCAGAACATTTCAACTATACTGAAGCATTTTCTCAGCTATACTGAAAAAGAAAGCAATGCTATCTTTATATGTTCCAGTCGGACAGAATTGCTATACTGAATTCAGTATTTATACTGAAGGCCTCCCACCCCTGCCATACTGGATAAGGTACGTATGTGTCCGATTTTCAGTTTTCACTGGTCTTCCCGCTGCGCACAGCCGACACATTCTGATTTCGGAGGAGCTCAAAGGAGAAAATAATTTGGAAGATTTGGGGTTTTTTAAAGGCAGGAGAATGGGCCAATAAGTCAGAAAGATAGTAGACGACAAAAATCAAAGGGAAAAGACAGAATCAAAGAGAGTGACAGATAAAAGGAAGTTACAAGCACAGAGCTTCCAGAAGGTGGGGGGACTATTTGTATGAAAGACTCCCCAGTATCCCTATGGGGAGGGCATTAACATTAAAAAGCACTTAGAGTGTAAGTAATGCACTTTTAAACAAAAGCGAAAGATGGCTTTATGGGTCAATAGGTAGAGTGTTTATATTTCACTGCAAAAGTTGGCAATCACGTTTTAAGAATTGTCGACTCGGTTTTGGATTGTATGGCACATACAGTAAGTAATCCTTATTAGTAGACATTGTGTCCATCTTTTCCCCCAAAGAACCGATTTCTGAACAGTCAATCAGATACGATGCGAAGTGAACAACTTACCGACATAAGCAGGGGGTGAAGGTCCATCTTTTTCTCCACCAGCTGGGCGTGCTCCTTGAGGTAGCTGCACAGGAACAGGCTGAGGTTCTGGATGAAGTTCTGCTGGTCATCGGTCCCCCAAGCGTACGCTTCACGGATGTTGGTGTCCGCTGACAGCATCTGGAAAAGAACCAACCACAGTGCGAATACAGTGGAACCTACCTTATAAGACTCCCTCCCACATAAAACCTACTTCTCTGAGATATTGCCCTTCTTTGTAAGTATTAAAATTACCTCCCTAATAAGACCTCATTTTGCATGGTTTTTGAAGGTCTTATAAGGGAGGTTCTACTGTATAGGCAGCTTGTCAGAAACCACAAAAAAACCCACAAGAGGTAAATACTGAAAAAGTATTGCTTCTTGATGGAAAACCACACCTCGTTTTCTTCTTCTTCCATCGCTCAGACAGTTTCCTGTCATGAGCGCAGATACACCATGCTGCCGTCATGTGCCTAAACTAAGAAATAAGTCAGGCCCAGCATGTCCGTCTTCGGCTGGACAAAATCTTTGTAAGAGTTTCTTGAGAAAAGGTAGGAGATTGGACCAATAAGGCAGAAAGATAGTAGATGACAGTAAGCAAAGGGAAAAAGGCAGGCAGAGTCAAAGAGAGCGACAGATAAGAGAAAGTTACAAGCATAGAACATTCAGAAGGTGGGGGAACTATTTCAACAGATACCCCGGTATCCCCACAGGAGGACACCTCGTCTAAATACACAGTAATCAAAGTATTCTCTGTCTGCTTCTCTCCGTCTTTTTTCTGTCCGTCTGCACTACCCTCCCCCTCCCTCTCTCAACACCGTCCGTGTGTCTGAGTCTCTCTCTGTCTGTCTCTCTCTCTGTGTCATTGAATAATGTTACTTGTATTTTATATCATTGGCATGAAATATGGTTTATCAATTTGTAAATTGCTTTATAGTTTGATCAATGCTTGTCAAGCGCTAAGAGCTTGCTTTTAGCATGATTTTTATCACGCTATATAAGTAGAATTATTATTATTATCATTAATATAAACCAAAAAGAGAGAGTATATTTTCTACCTACACCAATACTAAATTTTCAATTGCGTGGAACCAGTGCTCCCAATCGTCCCGCAAAACAAGGGGTCCCAGGGACTCCTTCACTTACAGCATAGAGGGTCCTAGAGGCAGGATAGAAGGTCCCAGTGGCATTGCGAATGCTAAAAAGAATTTTTCTAGTGCATCCCTGGGACTCCCTGCACATTCTTTTAGAGGGTCCTTTAGAATGTTAGTACTTCATAGACCCTCAAATGAGGGTCCCTGGGAACTGTGCATGACTTACTGTTTTCAGTTGGTTCATGGTCAGTGTGAAGAGCTGCAGGAACTGTTCATCGTAGATGGTGGTGGCCTGCACGCCAGCTGCAAACATACACAAATGGCTAGAAAACCACAGCACCTACACTGAGGGATATGAGCATCTTGTTTCACAGTGTTGTCATTCCAGCTTTCAATTACATTGTTACTACTTTCTCTTCATTCTATTTTCTGATTCACTGACAACATGTGTTAAATGCACAGCAATGAGTCATACACCATCGGCTTCTGTGAACTAGTGACATGACAAAGGCACACACCTGTCACTGTGTAGCCAACAAATCATGTCAATGTTCCAAAGTTGGAAAAAGCTAGAAATGAAATGTGTCAAAGTTAAATGTTAGAAAGAGATTCCAAAGTAAATCCACAATATATGCATTGCTTGTCATGTTCACTCAAGCAGACCTGTTTACCCCCTACACAAGTCTTGAGTAGTCTGCATACCTGAAATGAGTAGTTTTGGTGCAAAATGTGTAGTTTTATTCATTAAACCATAAAATAATGTTAACTCAAAATGAGTAGTAATCAAGAATTAAAGAGCATTATTTTCAGTTTTGAATAGTACATGTAGTAGGTCCAAATTCAGTAGAATACTACTCGAAAAGAGTAGGGTAAACAGGTCAGTGTTCAGGCTACAACTCAAGAATAATAATTTGACCAACAATTTATGAGAAAAAAATGTTGCAGGAAAACCTACAGAATCACACATGTGAACAGAAATCAGCGCATGCATTCTCTTTCGTTTTATGTACTGACAAACCAACAGTGCACTCACCAATTTCTGTCAAACATTTCATGGTCACGTTGCGGAACATGGGCACATTCAGAAACTGCAAAAAGAGTGAGTCATGTTGTTTACAGTAACGGTACGTAATGCTAAGAAACATTGTTTACATAATATACTGTTCCACCATGTTTGTGTTGATGTGTAAAATATAGTGAAACCTCTATTATAACTATAAGACCTCCTCTCATTTAACCCTTTCACCGCCAGCCATATTTCAGCCCAAAAATTCCATTACATTTACCTGGATAGTCAACAAAATCCTGCAGTATCGGGGATTCTTCTGTAGAAATATATAAAATAAGGTCTATCCGTACTTCCCAAAACTAAGACAATAGGGTCTTTGGATAATGTACCCGAATTTGATTTGTTTTAATGGCATCGGTGTTAAATCACTGTGGTGCAAAAATGCGACACTGGCGGTGAAAGGGTTAAGACGGATTTCTTTTGGCATGGATGTAATTTATCTTACTATAATTTATGCATAAAACCGACCTCTGTCAGTGTTACCGATTTTTCCTGACATTTTGGAAGTCTTAAAATAGAGGTTTGACCGTACTGCTTGGACAGAAAATACAATACAATGTAGATCATATCTGAACGCCACAAAAATAATAACAGGGTTTCATTACTTGTTTATTTATAAATCAGGAAAGAAAGTACAAACTTAAAACCTCTGACACAATACCTTACACACCCAAATTATTGCATTAAGTGACACAGTAGAACAAGAGCCTGTCAACAAATGGTATTCGACATCTGTTAAACAATCGGATTATGGCATGCAGAATATACAAAGCCACTTGACAAAAATCAACAACTTGAGGGGAAAAAGATGAAAAAGGTATGCTAGGATACAAGCAAGAAGGGAGTGGAAGACAAAAAATCCTAATGAGTAATCGTTAGTAAATGTCAAATAATCTTTATAATGACATTTGTATGTAAGGTCTCTCCATGGGGATACTGGGGAGCCTTTTGTAAAACTAGCTCCACCACCTTCTGGAAGTTTTGTGCTTGTAACTTCCTCTAATCCACCACACTCTTTGATTCTGCCTTTTTCCTTTGCTTACAGTCAGCTACTTATTGGCCCATTCTCCTGCCTTTAAAAAAAATAATTTCCAAATAACTATCCTTTGAGCTCTTCCGAAATCAGAATGTGTCGGCTGTATGCAGCGGGGAGACCAGTGAAAACTGAAAACAGACACATATATTCTTTGCCCATTATGGCCTGGGAACGCAGAAGAAGAAGTATGCAAGGCCAGATTCCTTTGTTCTACTCAAAGGTAAAACAGTCTCAAACAGGTGACCATGGGCCTACCTTGTAAATCAGTGTGGTGATCAGCTTGGTCTCAAAGATGTAGCCCAGAGGGATCCAATTGAGGAAGCGGAGAAGCGTCTCCAGAGTGGATCCCACAAGAGGAGCATTTTGAGAATTGTCCTGCACACAAAGAGATGTATGACTAACTTGATAGTGAAGAGAAATTTTCACAATTCATTGAGCCTGAAGGAATCACTTTTCTTGAGTATTTTGTAAATTCAAAACCCCCATCATCTAAAGCTAGTACATGTAATAGTATAATAAGCAATATACTTGAATAAAATAATCACCTACAGTCAGTTGGCATTTGGATGTAGAGAAAGAACCAATACTATACTTTGTTTCATTTGCATCTCAACCATGTTTTTATTTTACAATCTTAATTTTTATCAATTCAGAATTTTACATACTGCACGGGTGATGAAAACCCCCCCCACCAATTTCCCAATAATCTTCTGCCATGTTCTTGTTGGTAATCCACTGATATTTTATAGCAAACAACACACAACTTTTCCAGCCAAGTCTTCAAAAGTGATCATCCGACCCGAGCTTTCAGCTGTGGTGACTCACCATAACAAACTGACAGAGCTGGAAGATCTGGGAGAACTCGCTGCACATGGTGTCCTTCAGGTGCTTGGCTTTGGCCTGCGTCATCTGACCACTGGAGAAGTCAAACACCTCCTCACTGGAAACAGAACCAACACACAAACTTACATTCCCTGCAAGCCACACACCAGGGGGTAAATGTCCTCTTGTAGCCGCTTCTCAACGGTATATGTACGCCAATGCATGTGCTCAACTGTATGCACCAAGCATTATTACCAACAATCACAATCGACTAGAGAGTTGAAATTCTTTAACAACCTAGACAAAAACTTGAATAAGAGGGAAGTCCTGTTTCCTTGAAATGTAAATTGAAAGATTAGGAACAGGAATGCAGCTGCTAAAAATGAAATATTTTTGGGTACGAAGGGAGTAAGGGCAACTCATTCCCTCAAAGAGAAGACAGAGCATGCAAGGGGGGGGTGGGGGCGTAATTGTTGTATAAGTGGTCTGAACAAACAGAATTTCTGAAGGAGGGAATAGAGCAGCAGGGGAGACAATTCCCTCCATCTGCTTATCATAGCAAAAACATCCTTTATGAGACAAGCAATATTGAGTAACTCAAGCGTTTCACACATGCCTTACCAATCTACAATAATGTTAAAATCTATGCACAGCTAATCCAGTTCATAAACTAATTTAACCAATGACAGCAAACATACATGTCTTTGGCTGAGAGGAAAATAAGAATGAGGGAGGTAGAGAAAGATAACCAAAGTTTTACCTGAGTAATTTGAGGATGATCATGTTGTTCTGACAGAGAGATTCATTGGTTTTGCTGGCCCCAACAATGTCACTGATGAACGTTGGCCAATTCCTCGGCCACTCATACTTCAGAATCTGAAAATGGACAAAAATACTTATAATACTACAGCACATTTTCTTTACTGATTGAAGTACTTCTTCTTCTTCTGCGTTCCTGGAAAATACCTATAATACAGCACATTTTCTTTACTGATTGAAGTACTTCTTTTTCTTCTGCGTTCCTGGAAAATACTTATAATACAGCACATTTTCTTTACTGATTGAAGTACTTCTTCTTCTTCTGCGTTCCTGGAAAATACTTATAATACAGCACATTTTCTTTACTGATTGAAGTACTTCTTCTTCTTCTTCTGCGTTCCTGGAAAATACTTATAATACAGCACATTTTCTTTACTGATTGAAGTACTTCTTCTTCTTCTGCGTTCCTGGAAAATACTTATAATACAGCACATTTTCTTTACTGATTGAAGTACTTCTTTTTCTTCTGCGTTCCTGGAAAATACTTATAATACAGCACATTTTCTTTACTGATTGAAGTACTTCTTCTTCTTCTGCGTTCCTGGAAAATACTTATAATACAGCACATTTTCTTTACTGATTGAAGTACTTCTTCTTCTTCTGCGTTCCTGGAAAATACTTATAATACAGCACATTTTCTTTACTGATTGAAGTACTTCTTCTTCTTCTGCGTTCCTGGAAAATACTTATAATACAGCACATTTTCTTTACTGATTGAAGTACTTCTTTTTCTTCTGCGTTCCTGGAAAATACTTATAATACAGCACATTTTCTTTACTGATTGAAGTACTTCTTCTTCTTCTGCGTTCCAGGAAAATACCTATAATACAGCACATTTTCTTTACTGATTGAAGTACTTCTTCTTCTTCTGCGTTCCTGGAAAATACTTATAATACAGCACATTTTCTTTACTGATTGAAGTACTTCTTCTTCTTCTGCGTTCCAGGAAAATACCTATAATACAGCACATTTTCTTTACTGATTGAAGTACTTCTTTTTCTTCTGCGTTCCTGGAAAATACTTATAATACAGCACATTTTCTTTACTGATTGAAGTACTTCTTCTTCTTCTGCGTTCCTGGAAAATACTTATAATACAGCACATTTTCTTTACTGATTGAAGTACTTCTTCTTCTTCTGCGTTCCTGGAAAATACCTATAATACAGCACATTTTCTTTACTGATTGAAGTACTTCTTCTTCTTCTGCGTTCCTGGAAAATACTTATAATACAGCACATTTTCTTTACTGATTGAAGTACTTCTTCTTCTTCTGCGTTCCAGGAAAATACTTATAATACAGCACATTTTCTTTACTGATTGAAGTACTTCTTCTTCTTCTGCGTTCCTGGAAAATACTTATAATACAGCACATTTTCTTTACTGATTGAAGTACTTCTTTTTTCTTCTGCGTTCCAGGAAAATACTTATAATACAGCACATTTTCTTTACTGATTGAAGTACTTCTTTTTCTTCTAAAGTTTCATTTAGTTCAAACTTTTCAAAGTAAAATTTCTGATCGAAAATGACAACATTTTTGCGTAAAAGTTACACTGATGCGTTCCTGGAAAATACTTATAATACAGCACATTTTCTTTACTGATTGAAGTACTTCTTCTTCTTCTGCGTTCCTGGAAAATACTTATAATACAGCACATTTTCTTTACTGATTGAAGTACATGTACTTCTTCTTCTTCTTCTGCGTTCCTGGAAAATACTTATAATACAGCACATTTTCTTTACTGATTGAAGTACCTCTTCTTCTTCTGCGTTCCTGGAAAATACTTATAATACAGCACATTTTCTTTACTGATTGTAAGTACTTCTTCTTCTTCTGCGTTCCTGGAAAATACTTATAATACAGCACATTTTCTTTACTGATTGAAGTACTTCTTCTTCTTCTGCGTTCCTGGAAAATACTTATAATACAGCACATTTTCTTTACTGATTGAATTACTTCTTCTTTTGCGTTCCTGGACTGACTGAAGTACAAAATCCTATTAAAAATATAAGAATAAAAGTGGTGTGTGTGTGTGTGCGCAGCAATTTTTGACATTCTCATATTTTTTTACTACTGCTTTTTTGGGTGGGTGGGTTAATTTATTTGTTTATTATTGTAAGCGCTTAGGGCTTGTTTAAGAATAAGGGCATATAAATGCTCATTATCATTATATAAACAGTACACTTCTGAGAGGAATCGTTCATAATTGAAACAATGATTATATACAGGAGAAAAAATAACACTGATACACCACTTCAGATTGTCACGGGGCCCGGGTCAATGATCCGTATTGACCCCTCAGTTTGTGCTGCCAGGGGTCATATGACCAATGAAGTCTGCAATAAAAAATTAAGTCTCATACTATGCTACAGTGACACATCATTAGCCCATCACTTTGGAAGTTGACCCATCATTTTCTGTAACCAGGGGTCATAGGATTAATTAAATTTGAACATAATCTAAAGCTCTGTCTGCTAAAAAGAAAAGAAAAAGAGGTTTAAACAGCACAGTAAAATCAACTACACCTTCTAGACTGATTTGAGTGGAAAAAAAGACTATTATTTTGTAAAAATCAATTTAAGAAATAAAATTGTACACAAAATCAACTAGTTGATAAATACCAATTTAACGCCAAGTCAAATGATACATAATAATATGTGCATACAGTGGAACCTCCCTTATATTAAGACCTCCCATTATAAGACGACCTCCCATATAAGACCTACTTCTCTGAGGCATTGCCCTTCTTTGCAAACTGTATTAAAATTATTACCCTCCTTATAAGACCCCCCCTTATAAGACCTCATTTTGGATGATTTGTGAAGGTCTTATAAGGGAGGTTCCACTGTATTTTCATAATTATTATCAGCAGATTTCAAACAGAACTGTAAATCATACCTGTACAAGGATCATGTTGAGCTTGCCCACATAAACCTTTTCTTTTTCTAACAAGGCTGCGTCCGACGATGTCTTGATGATGAGCCCAACGATGTACTTTTTGATACCTGAAAGAACACATAATTCTGTAGATTAAACATTCCATTTTACACATTACCAGTTTTTTTCCACCTCTTTCATGACTGGGGCTTTAATACATATATGCATAACATAAACCACAAAAATATTCCATTCATTTTCCTACAAAATAATTACATTATAAAAAATATTTTTTAAAAAACCACACCCAACAAAACGCAGCATAATGACACCAGTCTACTTTGCAAAATATTCTACAACTTTGTCCAATTTCTTTTTCGAGACTTGAACATGATTTAGCAGTCATTCCAAGAGCATATTTTTTAAAAGACGGTATTTGTCTCAGAGCTCCCAATCGTCCCGCAAAACAAGGGGTCCCAGGGACTCCTTCACTTACAGCATAGATGGTCCTAGAGGCGGGATAGAGGGTCCCAGTGGCATTGCGAATGCTAAAAAGAATTTTCCTAGTGCATCCCTGGGACCCCCTGCACATTCTTTTAGAGGGTCCTTTAAAATTTTAGTGCTTCATAGACCCCCAAATGGGGGTCCCTGGAAGCCCTGTTGTCTAATAACATTTACTGCGTTAATCAACATCATGTATCAAATCCAACTGGAATCATGCTTCAGGGACCCATGAAACTTAACCCTTTCGCTGCCAGACATTTTTCAGCCAAAAAAAATACCATTAAACTTGACTTGGTAGAGACAAATAAATTATGTGCAATATTGTGAATTCCTCAGCGACATGTATAGCATTAGGCCTACCCTTACCTCCCAAAATTAAGAAAATAGGGTCTTTGGATAACAGGCCCTGACTAGATGCCTTTTAGTTACATGGGTGTTAAACCATTGTGGTGCATAAATGCGACATTGGCGGTGAAAGGGTCAAAAAACAAAAAAGGCTCAAGTTCGCTTTTTGAAAATGCCTGACAATATAACCGGTATTCACCTGAAGTCGGAGTATGGCTGCCCATGTGGCTGGGCTCTAAGCAGCCATACACTTAATCTTCCCAACCAAGGCCATGCGAAATGTTCACATGGCACTGGGTGTGCCCCCAGCGTGCTTAAGCTGGGGAACGAAAACAACAAACACATAACCGGTATTACTGCATATGATATTCCAGAAACAAATGTCAATCTTAATGTCAATTATATGCTTTAAAAAAAGAGCCTGCAACAACAATAGCCTCACCTTCACACTGTGTGCGAGGTAGCACTTTCCAGCGCGTTTTGATGACATTTTCCAAGATTTGCAAAGCGTAATACTTGGTCTGCTGATTACTGGAAAACTCCAAAATGGTGTCCACTCTTGTCCATGCATCAGGGTGCTCTTTCAGACGAGTCAGCACTTCTTGTGCCACTCTTTGCTGCAAAACATAATTATGGCTTTAATGTACTTTGTAGATGTTTATGCACAAAAAAATGAATTTTTTGTTATGGTTGTAGAAGATCGATTTATTAATTTCTTGATAAAGACAAACGATGCTATATCAGTTCACAGATAATTTATTTTCTTTCTAACAAAAATTACACTTCAACATCAAATTGAAAGAACCAGTCAAAATTACATTTCTGTGCTGATTGGGATGGGAATTTTCTAAGAGTAGACTCAAACAATGTTCAACTTTTTAACTTACCTCAAATTAAAAAGAAAACTGTTACCTCAACAAAGTCAACAGCAAGCTATTTAGATTAAAAACACATGAAAGACTCAGTTTCTTACCTGTTCTCCCTCAGCTGTGTACATAGAAGTAACAACACTGTCTAACAGTTGAATGTCCAATTTCTGGTTGAAGTCCAGAAGTTTGGATGCTTGTTCTGCCATACTCGCCATCTTCATGCATGCATCCGCCACTCGCACACTGGTTCCCACTTATGAGGTAACTACTCTCAGATCTGAAAACAGATTGTTATGAATAATCAGAATTGAGAATAGATGTCTTAACAAAAATGTCTTACTATTTCCCACGTGGGCACACATTTTGCGGAAAAATATCTTCTCACATCACATTCAACATTTTATTCATCCACCACACTCACTGCACTGCAGTTTAAAATAGCATTTCTTTCGTCTAAAGTGTACAATATGTTGACAAAATTATATATCTGAGAATGGAGATCCTAGCAATTGTAGCATTAAATTTAAAATGAAAAAACCCCCCACACCAACTAATAGTAATATTACTTTTCACTTTAGCCCTGGTTGCACGGACATCTTTCGCCCCCTCCCCCCCTCAAATCGGCTGACTCAAAAAGAAAAAAAAGAAAAGGCATACGCAAAAAAGAAACAAGATGACACGCAAATGCACGAATCATGCTCCGTGTCTGAACTTGATAGCATGCTAAATAATGTCCAAGGCTGCATAGGAGATTTGAAGCAGTGGATGACATTAAATAAGCTGCAGCTGAACGAGGAAAAAACAGAGCTCATCCTCGTTGCCCCTCCTAAACTTCAGAATGACCCCTCTCTTCCTTCTTCCCTCTGCATTGGCACTTCTGACATTCAGTTCTCTACTCAAGCCTGTAATCTTGGTGTGACCTTTGACTGTACGCTCTCCTTCGAGCAGCATGTTTCTAATGTCTGTAAGGCTGCCTACCTTGAAATCCGGAAAATAAGCTCTATCACTAGTATCAGCTGCACTACGAAAGGTAGTACGAAAAAGAAAGAAAATAAGTTCAGGAAAGATAGGGTAGATAGTGAGATAGGATGAGATATTATTGGGAAAAGATAGAGCCAAGATAGTCAGGAATTTAGTATTATGATACTCTGTTTGCTATATCATGTAAAAGGATAATAATTTTGTGAAATAGATTTATAACTTTAAGGAAATCAATTTTATAATGGGGGGTTGGGGGGGGGGGGGGGAGACGTGTGAGGGAAAGACGAGATAAAAGTCATACACAACTGTTAAATGCCCCGGTCTAGCCGGAGACACCCGGGCCCCGCATGATGCATGCAGGGGTGTGTCATGCATGACCGTTAAGTCCCCCCCGGATCAGCCGGGGAAACTCTGGCCCCACATGATGCATGCAGAGGAATAGGGGGGGGGGGGGGGGGGGGGGCATGTGTGACAGTAAGGCCACACATGTTGCATGCAGAGAAGGACCACAGACCTTTCACAGTGTCTAGGCAGGACCAATCCAGCTACTGTAGCGGCCTCCGGGGTCGAACCCCGACCGGCACAGCTCTTCATTTACCACTACTTTGATCTATGGCCCCTAGTTCCCTAATTTAGTTTGATGTGAGGATGGGGCAAGGGGTGGGTGGGGGGGGGGGGGGGGGTGACTGAGACAGGGTGGGCTGGTGGAGGTGTTTATGGAGGGCTGTTTTGAATGCATCCAGTGACTGATTGGAGGCAACTTGCTCGGGCAGACTGTTCCACTGAGGGATAGTGCGGGGAAAGAAGGTGGATTTTCTGTACTGAGTTCTATGGCTGGGGATGTCATATGATGCTGAGTTGGATTGATGGAGACTTTTCTTCTGCAGAGAGTTTGTAAGAAGGTGCTTAGAGTTGATAGTGAGATGGCCTGTATGAAATTTGTAGAAAATAGTGAGGCGGGCTTCAGTTCGTCGAGTCTGCAGGACATTTTAAGTTTTTGATGAGGTCTGCTGATCTTGTAGACTGATGGTAGTCTTGGGCCACCCATCTTGCAGCTCAGCTTTGAACTTTTTCAATCGTGTCAATGCTGCCCTTGCTGTGGGGGTCCCAGACTGGACTGGCGTACTCTAGGAGAGGGCGTATCATTGCTTTGTAAGCCTGTGCCTTGACTTTCTTGTTGTTAATTTTCAAGGCCCTCCTCAGAAACCCAAGGGTTTTGTTAGCTTTGCTGACCATGTCATTGATGTGAGTGTCCCACTTCAGATCAGCGGTGATTGTGACACCCAGGTATTTTGCATGGGGCACGCACTGGAGCTGGTGTCCATGAAGGATGTAGGCCTTCTCCAGGGCGTTTCTGCGTCTGGTCATATGCAGGACTGCCAGGAAGCAAGACTGGTGAGATCATCCTGGAGTAGGCTCTGGTCACTGGGGGATTGGTTGGTTGGTTGGCTTACCCTGGCTAAAAGACTCCAGGGATCATCCCAACAGCGAGAAGCCCCTTGAACACTAAGGTACAAATGCATCAGCTAGGGATGAGAACATTACGCGTGTGACCGTTTTTGATTACCCCGCCATGTGGGCAGTCACACTCCGTCTTCATGGGATTTTAGACTGATGATGTTATGCTGGGAGCTTGTCATGACTTGACAATCCCAGCACAACCATTCAGAGCATAACAACATTTTGATGTAGCCTTGGCATTGTAGCTTATGTCAACTGGTCTGACACAGCCTCATGCCAAGGCACGGGGGATTGGATGTCTTGATGACAGAGGGTGTCATCGGCAAACAGTCGAGCTGTGGAGTGGAGTCTTTCGGGCAGATCATTTATGTAGAAGAGAAATAGGGACGGTCCCAGCACAGACCCTTGAGGGACTCCCGACTGGACGGGTGCAGGGGCCGATTTCTCTCCTACAACAACTGATTGCGTTCGGTCTGTGAGGAAGTTTTGGATCCACTGGCAGGTCGTCTCTGCGAGCCTGTATTGATGGAGCTTGTAGATGACGAGGGCATGGCTAACTTTATCAAAAGCCTTTGAAAAGTCCATGATTAGGACATCCTCCTGGTGGCCGCTTTCCAGAGCCTCTGATGCCTCATCTACAAAACCAATGAGCTGGGACTCGCAGGAGTGGCATTTCCTGAAACCATGCTGTTCTGGCCGCAGGATTTGGTTTTTCTTTGCATGGCTCATGATGCTCTTCATGATGATGTGCTCCAGCAGCTTGCAAGGAACACTCGTCAGGGAGATGGGCCTGTACTCGGCTGTAGTTTTCGGCGCTGTATTTCTCACCTTTCTTGAATATTGGAGTGACGAGCGCTTCCCTCCAGTCAGCCAGAACCACTCCCGAGTTTAGAGATGCCTGGTACAGCAAGGAAAGCGGTGGGGTTATTTTTGATGCCACCTCCTTCAGGACACGGGGACTGATGCTGTCCGGACCGCTGGCCTTGGTAGGGTCGAGTTCTTTCAAGAGTTTCAGCACTCTTGCCTCAGAGATCTCAATGTCTTCACATGGGATATTGCAATTGAGAGGGGGCATGGGGCAACATTCAGTCATTTCTTCCTCGCTGAGGGTTTCTGGTGAGCTGAAGGCTTGTTGAAACTGCTTGTTTAGTTCCTCGGCTTTGGCCTTGTTGTCCGTTACAAGCTTCCCGTTAACTTTGAGAGGGGCAACGCCGGTGTGTTCTGTCTTCCTTTGCCTGATAAAAGACCAGAATTTCTTGTTTGGGCAGGGCTGATCTATGTTGGATTCAGTTCCTGTAATCAGGTCTTCTGTGTATTTCCAGTATTGTTGCCTCAGTTTCCTTTGGATTGTCCGTTTCAGGGATTTGAATTCATCGTGAAGGACAGGGCTTGCAGTTTTCTTCCACTTTTTGTGGATACGATCCTGACGCCTGATGAGAGTCTTTGTTTTGAAATCAATCCAAGGAAGACTTCGTTTGGATCCGATTGTGCGGTGGGGAATGTATTTTTGCACACTCTCCAACAAGCCATCCTTCAAAGTGGTCCAAATCTCTTCTGGGTCTGAGGTCGAGCTGTAGGTGTTCATGATGGAGGTGGACAGCTTGTCTACTGAATCTCGCAAGGAGTCCCAGTCTGCCCTGTTGTAACATGGCATGGGGCGTGGGATTTGCCGTTCTTGGACTGGTGTTAGTTGGAGTTCAGCATAGACAACATCATGATCAGATAAGCCAGGCATGGTTTCTATGCGAGGGACGAGAGTGGGGTGGTTTGTGCAGACCAAGTCAAGTGTCTTGTCTGGTTGATTGTTCGACCATCTGTTCCATACCGAGATCTGCCAGTCTCCATGAACTGGTAATGAAGGCCGGGGTAAGGGGAACCTTTCTTCAATTTTGTCCCAATCCAACCCAGGGAAGTTGAAGTCTCCCCCAAGGACAACACTATTTTCGGTCTTCATGGCATGGGTGGCAGATGAGATTCGTGCATAAGTTGTAAGCTGGGCTTGTCAGAAACGTCTGGACGATAATATGCTCCAACCAGAAGGTGGCGGTTCCTTTTCAGTCTGATTTTCACCCACAGTAACTCACAGCTGTCATTGGTGGCAATAGGCTCTACAGAACTGGCCAGGTCTTCCCTCACTGCTATCAGTACGTCTCCTCCCCTTGTAGGCCTGTCCCTACGATGGACTGTGTAGTCAGGGGGGAAAATTTCTCTGCTTTTCAGATGGGTCGCGCCAGGTCACGCTTGGTGGACAAGCATTAAGTAGACGCAGTGGTCTTTTAATGTTTGCTTTGACGAGTGAGGGTTGAAGAGTGAACGGGGTTGAAGGGTTCAATAGTGTCTGACGGGGAGAGCAAGGGGTTTCTGTTGGTAGCAGAGGATGATGACAGAGGATCTACTCCATGGAGATCGAAGGGAGTCAGGCTATAATTCATGTTGTCACACATGATGCAGTTCCACTCCACCTCATCCTGCCCAAGGCGCTCGTACGAAGCGCTCCCTGAAGGTGCCAGAACGATCAATTGAGTGACCGTGGGCCCCAAAGAGAAGAAGATGAAGATGAAGAAGTTTCCAAAGTTTCACTTGAAATTCACAGCTTCTGTAATGTATTATTTTACTGTTATGAGACTGCATCTGCATCCGGTACGTTGGCAGAAGAACCCATTCTGGTCATACACTTACTTAGTAGGCCCTACACCAACGGAAAAACTTTGGGAGAGCATAAAAATGAATAAATAATAAACAGATAAATAAGAATAAATATTTTTTTTAAATTGTCAATATGACTGACGTGAAAAACAAACAATGCTGTAGGTCTAGACTTGTTTTGAAAGAAATGAGGGAAAAACAACTTCAAAAAGTAGTCAAATTTACTCAAAAAACCCACATTTCAAATCTTTGAATAATCATCAGATAGTGTAGTACTGTACCTTGATTTTATAAACGACAATATGCATACAGATAGCTTTTCAAATGAACACCAATTGACTGTAAGTGTAATGAACAATCGGTGTGCTTTGTCATTCAAATTCAGGGGCAGCCCGATCTGGCTCATACTGCCCAATCACAAACATGTGGTCCCAACGCCATCAACCCATTGACTTCCGTTGTTTATATTCGCTTCAACATGGCGGCCCCCTGTAAGACGTGCCCAAAAGATAAACAATGCGTTTTTCTTACACTGTAAAGCATACTATAACACAAACTTTAAGGCTATATCAAAACTATGTCCATTTCCTTACCGACAAGTCTCGGACGACAGACGGCTGATGTATTTGTCAAGAAAACACCCAAAGTTACAAACCGGTTGAAACTGGTACGCGTTCGCCATGTCCGAGGTTTGTCGGTAATGTTCGGAAAATGTAAAAATGTTGGCTAAAGTAGATTTATTATTTAAAATTTGTACCATAGATGTCATAATTCATCATAAAATGAAGCTGTGACATGAAGTAGTAAAATAATAAGCTTCATTAGTAAACATTTAGTAAAAATTAAAGTCCGCGGACAGTCGGCATTTTCCACAAAGTAGAGACACTTGTTTCTATTGGTTAATGTGCTTTTGACACAGATGCTCACTTTCAGCTGGTTTATTTTGTTTTAGCAGGACGACAGTTTGTTATCAAACTTGTTTTCAATTCAAACTGACACGTTTTATTGATTCAATAGTAATTTACTTGGTGTTTATCTTCGTGCAGTTGATTTTTACAGTTTGTAACCATTGGAAAATTTTTGGACGTCATCCAATGAAAAGCTTCGATAGTTAGCCTCATTTGCACCTGCTGTGGAAGCCCATTGCCAAAAATAGATTTAATCACATTCACCTTTCAGGGTTGAAAATATCAACAGAAAGACATGTTCATGTTGTGTCGGGATTATGGATCTGTTCACGTCTGCCTTAGATTTGCTAAAACACCTGTTAATGCTTTGATGATGTAAACAAACTTATTCTCTTTAGCTTCAGGTAGGTTTAAACATTCAAAGTGCCTTTTGATTCATTCAATGATGCTATCAGCTGAGTAACTGAATGAATCATTGAATGGGTTATTCTATTCACAGTATTCACAGTATCTGAGTATCAGTATCACAGTACTATTGACACTTATTCACAGTACTTATGACTAATTTTAATATGAGTATTACCTTTGGCAGTATCTTCTGATTATTACAGATTGTTGCATGGTTAAAAGTAACTGTATGAATGATATAACATCTTAAATGCACACATGACACATGCTTGCGCATGCAGTGCACACACACATCTATATATCTATATATACACAGTTACACAGACACACACACATGCATGCACACACACAGTGACCCTCCCCCCCCCCCCCCCCCCCCCCCCGCAGACACGCGCGCAAACACACATTTTGACATGCATACACACAGTGACACACATGCTTGCACGCATGTATGACAATTCCAATGCACAACACACACGCGTGTCGCAGTCAAAAAAGTCGCTCAGTCAAATAAATCGCCCGCTACTATGAGAGTGTGTATTTGCGACAACCAGAAATTTCACTTTTTCTGTACTTGAACCATCTACCTAACCCTAACCCTATCTCTAACCCTAGAAAAAAGTGAAATTTGTGGTTCATGCTCAATGTCGCAAAATGTCGCAAATACACACTCTCATAGTAGCCGGGCGATTTATTTGACTGAGCGACTTTTTTGGCTGCGACAACGCGCACAAACACACACATTTTGACATACATGTACACAGTGACACACATGCTTACACACATGTATGACAATTCCAATGTACACAATGATGCACACAGACACACACACAGAGACACACACACTCTCTCTCTCTCTCTCTCTCTCTCTCTCTCTCTCTCTCTCTCTCTCTCTCTCTCTCTCTCTCTCTCTCTCTCTCACACACACACATACACACACACTGACTCACACACACCACATGACAATTTGCAATGCACATCCATTGAGCATGCAGAAGCTGAACAACAAAATACACCAAATCATGAAAGTTTGAAGATGATACATTTGAAACACGTGTATGGAAGGGTTTTGTTAGGGGATCTGACTTTGCCTAATGTGACCAGTTAGTTAGAAGAAAGGTTTCTTAGTTCTTGAGCAAAGCTCAGGAAATATTGTTTTTGTCTCTGTCCGTCTCTGTGCATGTGTGCGTTCGTCTGTCTTCCGTCGAAGTAACGGTCAAGGAGAAGCAACTAAAGTGAGGGAACTTCAAACCAGCTCGGGATTATCTCCCTTGTTTTTTGTAATGTTTTGTCAGAGTAAAAAAACTCAGAGTGATGACCTTTCACCCATCTGGGCTTTCAACATGATCCTTTGCTTTGATGACATGAAGAACTATACATTTACTAGCTTCCAAAAGTTTAGAAAAATGCGACTTCCGAATGCATGAGTAACATTTTCAAAGAGTATGCGCGATACATGTACAGAATTATAAGGGGTGGTCTGATAGTCTAAAGCATAAAAAGAAAAAACCCAACGTACAATCTCTTCGTTACAAAAAAACCTGATGCCAAATCTTGTGAGTCAAGCAGCGCTCGATGTCAGACAGACTTTGTTGCTGGGTGTTGTCTGACTTTGCTGCTGGGTGATCAGGCTTCTCTCTCTCTCTTTCTTTCTCTCATCTTTATTAAATTTCTTACTTACTTATGCCTATCGCCCCTTCAGGGGCATACACCGCCAACAAGGTCCTTCCAGCTGTCTCTGTCCTGGGCAACTCTCACTCTCTTTCTCTCTCTCACCTTTATTAGCTTTCTTACTTACTTATGCCTATCGCCCCTTCCGGGGCATACGCCGCCAACGAGGTCCTTCCAGCTGTCTCTGTCCTGGGCAACTCTCACTCTCTTTCTCTCTCTCATCTTTATTAAATTTCTTACTTACTTATGCCTATCGCCCCTTTCCGTGGCATACGCCGCCAACAAGGTCATTCCAGCTGTCTCTGTCCTGGGCAACTCTCACTCTCTTTCTCTCTCTCATCTTTATTAAATTTCTTACTTACTTATGCCTATCGCCCCTTTCCGTGGCATGCGCCGCCAACAAGGTCCTTCCAGCTGTCTCTGTCCTGGGCAACTCTCACTCTCTTTCTCTCTCTCACCTTTATTAGCTTTCTTACTTACTTATGCCTATCGCCCCTTTCCGTGGCATGCGCCGCCAACAAGGTCCTTCCAGCTGTCTCTGTCCTGGGCAGGTCTCTCTCTCTTTCTCTCTCTCACCTTTATTAGCTTTCTTACTTATGCCTATCGCCCCTTCCGGGGCATATGCTGCCAACGAGATCCTTCCAGCTGTCTCTATCCTGGGAAAGTTTCTCCAACTGCCTCCAGGCGTGTCACATCTTCTTGGCGTCAGCCTCTAGGTCGCGTCATCAGGTGTTCCTCGGCCTGCCTCTCTTCCTTTTCCCCTGGGGGTTATCTTTACGCTGGGAGTATGTTTATGTGGCTTACGATGTTGTGTTTCTTAGGAGCTGGGTAGAGCTCTGCTGGTGTTTAGAGGAATGTTTAACCAGCCACGAAGCGAAAACTGGTCAATATTTTCAGAGCATTCTGTACAGGTCTATCTATCTGGCTGGCTATGTTGCCACGATAATGTTCGAACGGGGAAACATAGGACGCTCAAATTTTGCATGTGCATAGGTAGTTAGGATATCTAGGCCAAGGTTGAAGGTCAAAGGTCAAGGTCACTGGAGCCGGTTTTTTTTTTTTACAAGACTGATTCAATGGAAACAAATCTTGCTTCGCAATTGGCCACTCCAGCACCTTGTTACTTCCCTTTACTTGTCTTAGGCTGGGTTCACATTAGACGCGTAAATTCCGTACGGAAAACCCTAAATAAGTGGAAGAAAGAAGGATAAAAGTTTACGCATGTAGGGGAAATTCGGACGTGCGCAAATCTTTTCCCTTCTTTGTTTCACTTGTTTATTCATTGCGCACGGGTTTCCGCATGGAATATCCGCTTATGTGTGTACACGGCCTATCTGCTCGGTTCTCACTCTGTCAAATTTTACATGCGGATAGGTAGCTAGGATATCTTCAGCAAGGAAATGAAGGTTATTGTTGACAAACAATGTGTTGACTGCAATGTCTACGTCAGCTTTGTTGTGAGTCAGACAGAGAGAGACTGAGAGAGAGAGAGAGAGAGAGCGAGAGAGAGAGAGAGAAACTTGAAAACTTGAAAACTTGAACTTTATTTTGCAAGGATAAAGATTTTAGGCAACGCCTAGTCTTCCAATCTGTCCTTGGTACATACACGAACATAGAATACAAACATGGCAAGGCATGATATTACACATACAGATTTGAACATAAAGGTAGCACCTTTGTACATATACGAACATAGAATACAAACATGGCAAGGCATAAAATTACACATACATAATTGAACATAAAGGTAGCAAAGCAGATATTATGATACAGACAGGTTGAAATACGAATTTATAGAATTACGTACGCACAGGTATAATTGTTAATACTTGTGCGGGCATACATGCGTGTAACCATACACGCACACACCTGCACGTGCGCGCGGCACACGCAAGAATACATGCATATACACACAGATATATGTCGAAGCACGTATAAAAGAACTATACATTTTAGAACAGGGCAAACTAATGCAGCCTATGGTATGAAACCGGTAGCAATAGCAATAAAGTGCGGACAATTTAAACATTGATTTTAGCACATTGTTGGAGAATAGTAAACAAACAGAGTGATGTGAATACATGACATCGTAATTAGCAATATAGCGTATCGGGATATATGAAAAAAAAAAAGAAAAAAAAAAGAAAAAAATATAAAAAAATCATTGAGAGAGAGAGAGAGAGAGTTGATGCTTTATTCAACTGATTGTATTATGTATTGTGTTCTTGGATGGGGTGAGTGGTGGTGATGGTAATGGTGTGTGTGCGTGCGTGCGTTTGTGCACACGCATGTGTGTGTGTGTATGTGTGCATACGTGCGTGCCTGCGTGTATGTTGTGTATGTGTGTGTGTGTGTATACATGTGCATGCCTATTTGCATACATGTGTGTGAGTGATTATTTGTTTTGTTTTTGTTGAATTTCTTGCTTTTCATTTTTGTTGTTGTTAAGCGCATAGAGCTCCACATTTGGTGAAGGAGTGCGCTATATAAATGATTGGTGGAGGAGTGCGCTATATAAATGATTCACTATTATTATTATTGGTCAAAAATGCTGCTGCGCTGCTGGTTTATCTAGCATTTTCACGCTCTAGTTATTATGACTTATTGCCTGGAGTGCTACTTTTCAGGTTATGTGCTTTAATTAACAAAAAAAAAGAGGAGCTTCCTCCTTTTCTTCCCTTCTCATATTTTGACCCTACCGTCTCTTATCACTGCCCATGCCATGCCTTAACTCATTCGCATCGCAATGATTTTTAATTATTAAATCACAAATCACTCCAGTCATACACGCAAGCAAAACAGTCATAAGCAAAAAGAGAAATGAAAGAAGATTACAGGTTTTTACTTCAGGTTTAGACATAGGAAAGTGGTAGATCAGACTTTTAATTATATATGTATAGACTTTTTGTAGAAAAACTCTCTGCAGCAATTAGTTACCCCACTTCAAACCACTACAAATGCATAGTAAGAGGCAAACGTGTGGTCTAAGGGAGCGAAGCGAGTTTAGAAGTGACCAAAGTGTGGTGTGCACACAGATGTACTTCCCTTGAAACAAATTCATCAAATTGACAGCTTTATATTATTTCCGGCCATATATGTCCGGAACGACTTGAATGAGTTAACTCAGTACTTTGCTTCAAGGAGACCCTGTCGAACCCCTTTTGAATGTCCTTTTTACTTCGGCTTCAGAGTGGCATTGCCCCCCTCACCCCCTAACAGGGGTGCTGCCCCTGTACTCTGCTGGGGACTAGGTGGTCCCTGGACCCCTGCCTTTCAAGTTTTCCAAGATTTTGTAGAAACTGAAACACCCATGCTTTTGTCTTGGCTTTTAAAATGTTACATGTCAGCAGTGATGACGTAATGGAAATGGTTTTGGTCCTGCCGACACTGGCATACTTATTCTAGTGGTGCCATTGATCGGTGTCCAATCAGTGTCATGCCAGTTGTTGGGTTGTTATCTTCAGTGTGTCTGTGACATTTAAATTTGCCAAATGCCACTCAATCCAGTTGAGGTTCACTGTCTTGTGTACCTTGTGTGCAGACTGAATAACTGATACTATGCCGCTTACCTTAAATGGGATGCACAGAAGTAGAACTTAGAAGCTTGGCCTTCTATCTCTGTACATGTATCAGTAAGTAGGGTTGGTTTGCTATATTGACTAGCACAACGCCTAGTACTGGCAATGCACCATACTGGTAATGCCACGTACTGGTAACGCTGAGTACTGGTTTCGCTGAGTCCGCAAAATATTATTATTACTTTTGTCTCTCTCCCTCCTTCCATCTTCTTCACTCATCCTGTTCTACTACCCCCCGCACCTTACGGAGTACAGCAAATTTGAAGCGATTCGGTGAAGAAAAGGCGGAGTTATAGGGCCCCGTTTCCCGTTGGCGCTGCTCTGAGAGTGATGCTCTCTCCCTAGTAATGGTAACGCCTAGTAACGGTAACGCCAAGTACTGGTAACGCTGAGTACAGCAAATTTGAAGCGATTCGGTTAAGAAACGGCGGAGTTATAAGGCCCCGTTTCCCGTTGGCGCTGCTCTGAGAGTGGCGCCCAATTCTCTTCAAATTTGCTGCAGGCTTTGCCCGGACCATAGCAAGCCTGACAGCACATTTAAAGCGATTCGGTTCAGAAACGGCGGAGTTATTCGGTGAAGGTGAAAAGGTGAAGCGGCGTATAGCGCGCGCGTTTCTGAACCGATTCGCTTCCGGTTTGGTACACCGATAGTCACGGTCATCTACCTGCCAAATTTGAAGGCAATCGGTCCAGAAATGCCGGAGATACGGGCGCAGAGAGTCCGGCGGATACGCGTTTCGCGCATTTGCCAAACCGCGCAAATGACACGGCCGCCTCGGTTGCCGTTGCCATCGCCCCATCAGGGCTCACAGCAAATTTGAAGCGATTCGGTCAAAAAACGGCGGAGTTATAAGGCCTGTTTTGTGTTTCAGACAGACAGACAGACACACGGACACTTGGATTTTTACTATATGATGTCTAGTGGCTTTTGACATGTGATTGATGAATGAGGTCAAGATGACATAACAAAAAGTTCTGACATGCCTCCCCCCCCCTCCCCCAAAAGTGAGGTATTCGGGCTTAAAAATTAGTCACACATGAGGTATCCTTTATCACTGTTGCTATGAAAACAGTAGACTTATCATTTAGAAGAAAATATGATTAATATAATTATAAATCATAAATGTTTCTCTGTGACATCAAAGATGTTTTAAATTTTTCTGTAATATAAGAATACATGTATATATGTACGATGCAAACAAATTGTCTGAAGACATTTTGTATGTTGTTATAAGACACTTTTTAATGATAAGAACAGCAAATGTCAAAGTAACATGTTTCTGCCATCTGTTTTTAATTTTAGTGCTGACTATTACCCCAAAGAGATTGTTTACTGTCGATTTCATATCACTTGCTTCTTGATTTTCAACCCTGCAAGTCTTTTTGTGTTACGCTACGGGTTGGAGGGCAATTTTAATTGTTTGTGTCTACTTGTGTGTCTGTGTAAAACTGAAAGGGCCTCTTCTTTTGGACCACTGCACATAATCACTTAGTTTGTAAAGTGTATATTACCAAAAGCTGATCTATCGGGTCAAGTAACTTCTGCAACAAAGGATTTGTTGCCATTCTCGGTGACACCATTTAAAAAAAAAAAATTGTTTTGTTATTTTCTTTCACTATCATTAATGTGTACCATATTTTCTGGACTATAAGGCGAATTTTATAAGGCGGACCCCGAATTTTACTCAAAACTCAGTTTCTGTTATCTTTTTTTCTTACTATTTTAGTAGTCATATTTCAAGGCGCAGGGGTCTCAGTCTGGGAAAAAAGTATCGCCTTATACAGTTATAGTCCGAAAAATACAGTAATTATTAATAATTAATAATAGTTATTAATTAAAATAATTATTACACATCGCGGGGTAATAAAAAATGGTCACACGTAATGTTCTCATCCCTAGATGGTGCATTTGTACCATAGTGTTCAAGTGCTTTGGCTGTGGGGATGATCCGTGGAGTCTTTAAGCCAGGGTACGACAACGACAACAACAACATATAATTATTAATCAGACTTTAGCCGGCATGGGTATTTATGTAATGTACAATGTGAAACTGATGCAAGCTGTCACTAAGTATTGTAATCCAGATGATGAAAATTGTGTGTGTGTGTGGCTGATTTTGCAATGCTTTTACATTTTCTGTTTTCAGGTATATCGATTAACCAGCCACCAAAGAGAACCAAAGAGATCATCTTTAAAAAAAACCTCAAGTTAGATTTGAGACATTGATCAAGATCCTCCCTTTGGATTCAGCGTTTGGCCATGAACGATCTGTTGGCTTTGGACACTGACGAGAATGGACAGGACTGCGCGTTCCCCTTGTCCAGTCCGTTGAAAAGGGAGGTCAAGGATCAAGAAGAGAGCATGCTGGGTGATGACGGCATGATGATGACCAGCGAAGCCTCCGCTGGGCCCGTCGCGTCTGTCGGGGGCTCAGCACTGAATGCTGAGAGCAGAACCAACGTAAAGATCATGCAGGTGAGGCATCGTTTATTGGGTTGTCTTTACTGTTTGCACATCCTTGATTTTCTTTGTCTCTTGTCGCAATTATTTCTTGGTACATTCAAGTTACAACCAACTTCACAAAAGATCAACCAAATTATGATTAATTCTTTGCTTTTTGTGAAGACAATAAAATGATTGAATTGAATTGAGAGAAAAATTAATACCTTCATTGCCATGGGGAAATTCAGAGATTATCAGGGTTTTTAAAAATAATAAATTTGAAAAAAAAGACATGTTAAATTCAATCTGACAAAATGGTCTAGAGATGTATTTTTCTTGACTGTTCCAAAGGAAAAAACAGCATTCCAGAGTTGTGACATCATCAAAAGTTGTGCCATCATCAGTGACATCATATTGCTCATAGTAGACAAGAGTGGGCAGGGAAGGGGTTAAAGTTAAATTGTCAATCTCAATGACTATTTAAATTCAGTTTGTGCATTGACAAGAAACAGAAAAATGGAAAATGAGATGACCACACGATAATGCTATGACACTTTCAACACAACCCCTCTTGTTGCTCCATGTTCCTTCAGGACAATAAGTAGAAATGCAAGGAGTAGAAATTCCCTCAGGTCACCCGATTTTGCCCTGAAGACTCTAGTATGTGCTTTTGTTCTGTCTCGTCTTGACTACTGTAACTCACTTCTTGCTGGCTATCCATCAACTCTCATCTCTAAGCTCCAACGGGTCCAGAATAATGCTGCTCGTCTCATTTCTCGCTCCCCTAGGTACGATCATATTACTCCGGTTCTTCGTTCTCTACATTGGCTCCCAGTTCAATCAAGTATTGACTACAAAATTCTCCTTGGCTTCAAGTCACTGAATGATCAAGCTCCCTTATATCTCTCTGATCTCCTTTATCTCTATGTCCCAGCTCACCAACTACGTTCGTCTTCTGATTCTCCTCTCCTTTCCCCTCCCTCCCTCCGTCTCAAATCTGCTGGCCAACGTTCTTTTTCCTGTCAAGCACCATCTCTTTGGAATTCTCTGCCTTCTCCTCTCCGACACTCCAACTCAGTCTCCTCATTCAAAACCTCTCTTAAAACCCATCTTTTTCCTGCTGCACCCTAAATATTTGATCAGTTGTTTATCTTGTGTGCACGTGAGGGAAGATTGAATAAGAGGTTTGTGGTGTGTGTGTGTGTGTGTGTGTGTGTGTGTTGTGTGTGTGAGCATGCATGTGTGCTTGTGTGTGTTTTGGTTCTGAGGGTTGTGTGTGCACGCATGTGTGTGTGTGTGTCTGTGTGTTTGTCTGTCTGCGTGCGTACGTTGTGTGTGAGGGTGTTTCTGTATGTGTTGGTGTATGTGGTCAGTCCGTGCGGCTCAGTTGATGTGTGCTTACTGAATGGGGGATGAACGAGTCAGTGTTGTTAAATGTGTGTGTATGTGTGTTAGAGAGAGAGAGAGAGAGAGAGAGAGAGAGAGAGAGAGAGAGAGAGAGAGAGAGAGAGAGAGAGAGAGTTGCTTTGTTTGTATGCGTTGTTGCTGGTTGGTGTCATTCTTGAATGCTGTATTTGTTGTCTATTTGTTGATGAAAAATTGATTGTAAAGCGCTTTGGGCTCATCTGAGGTAAAGCGCTATATAAGTGTACAATTATTATTATTATTATTATTTTCAATGAATTCTCTTTTTTTTTAAAAATTGAGATAACAGTGACTATATTTTTGTATAGTGGCTTAGATTTATCTGTAATCTTTTTAATGATACAAAATTCAAAAACCAACTCGTTATTTTGTGTTTAAGCGATTAAGTTGAAAGCAGCCACATCACTGTCGGTCACTTGGGCATTTTGCCTGTTGCTAACATACTAGCAGCATGTCGGCAACAGTAAACCCAGGCGTTGCTAGTATTCTAGCAGCGTGTTGCGAAAACTTTAAAAGCTTGGTGTCAAATTTCTTAACTTGTTTACGTGCTTTCGGTAGGTTAGCACATCTCGTTTTCTTAGTTTCGATACCTTCTGTTGTGTCTGCACCTGTAAACCAACCGTAACACACCCTTTAATTGAACTAACTATGCTTTCTTCTTCTTCTTCTTCTTCTTCTTCTGCATTCCCAGGCCATATCGCCATAATGTCAAAGTACTATGTATGTGTCCGGTTTTTCAGTTTTCATTGGTCTCCCCGCTTTTTTGGAAAAAAGGCAGGAGAATGGGACCAATAAGTCAGAAAGATAGTAAACGATAGAAAGCAAAGGGAAAAGGCAGAGTCAAAGAGAGTGGCAGATTAGAGGAAGTTACAAGCACAGAACTTCCAGAAGGTGAGGGAACTATATTTACGAAAGACCCCCCCGGTATCCTCATGGGGAGGGACTTGTGGAGGGGGTGGGGATCGTCCAGCTCCCCGTATGGAGGCACGAGACATCCACCCACTGCCCCAGAACCAACTATACATGACCCGACTGTCCCTAAAACTGTGTGTGTGTGTGTGTGCATGTGCTGACAGACCAGCATGAGCACGCCCCTCATCGTGCTGACCACCAACGCCAGCGGCGACGTGGAAGCCAGCGTGCTGGTGGACCCCTCGGCCAGCATGTCGGGAGTGTCCGGGGGTCCCTGGTCCCCCCTGCAGCTGTCCAGCCTGCACTCCCTGGCCCAGGCCAACCTCATCTCGGACACGCAGCAGGAGATCGCCAAGCAGCTGTCGGCCCAGGGACTGGACGCTGACAGCAAGACGTCCTCCTCCCCGGCCAAGAGGTCCAGGAGAGAGGAGAGAAAGAAGGCCAGCCCCAAAGTGGAGTTTGCCAATGGTAAGGGGTTTGTTTTGTTGGATGGTTTTCTTTTATTTTCTTAACCCTTTCACCGCCAAAGTCGTATTTTAGCACCACAGTGACTTAACACCTATGCCACTAAAAGGCATCAAATTGGGGTCTACAGTGGAACCTCCCTTATAAGACCTTCAAAAATCATCCAAAATGAGGTCTTATAAGGGAGGTTCTTTTAATACTTACAAAGAAGGGCAATGTCTCGGAGAAGTAGGTCTTATAAGGGAGGGAGTCTTATAATGCGAGGTCTTATAAGGGAGGTTCCACTGTATTACTAAAGACCCTATTGACGGAGTATTGTCTTAGTTTTGGGAAGTAAGGGTAGACCTTATTCTATATATGTCACAGAAGAATCCCCAATACTGCAGATGGTTTTTGTTCTCTACCCAGGTCAATTTAATGGAATTTATTTGCTGAAATATTGCTGGCGGTGAAAGGGTTAAATGCTGTTTCTTTATGTTGTTTCTGAGCTTTGTTACCTGTTTGTATGAAGAGAAAGAAGGCAAGTTCTATCAAATATTTTTTTTTATATGATTTGCCAATGGCAATGCATCTTCAAAATCTTGTAACCATAATACTTTTTTCAGTTCAAACTTTCAACGATTTAAAATTTTTAGCTTTTGCACCTTACCTACCTGTTGCTTATAATAATAGCAGTTTCTTTAGTTGTGCTCTTAAGTACAGTGGAACCTCCCTTATAAAACCTTCAAAAATCATCCATAATGAGGGAGGGGTCTTATAAGGGAGGTAATTTTAATACTTACAAAGAAGGGCAGTGTCTCAGAGAAGTAGGTCTTATGTGGGAGGGAGTCTTATAATGGGAAGTCTTATAAGGGAGGTTCCAATGTAATAATATTATACTATGAGCACAATTTGAGGCATTGAATCTTGTTAATAAAAACAAGATTAATGCGTTTTTTTCTGTAATGTTATGGGTAGAAAATAAGGCATAATCTTGTTGGTGTGTTCATTTTTTTTTTTTTCCATGATGTTGCACAGTTAGGAACCAAGGCACATTATTCTGAACACCCCTCCCCACCACCCATGATTTAGCTTTAAATCTATTTTCTGCACAGATCTTTTTTTCTCCATGATGTTGTATTATAGTACACTTAGGAACCAAAAGGCACATTATTCTGTTATTTGCCTCCCTTGTGGGCGAAAGCCCCCCCAAAAAAGAAAATTCTGTCAACTTGTGGCGGTGCCATAGCCGATGAGGTTTAATTAACCGAGGCGTGGTCACCGCTACAGCTATCTGTATTAATAATAAAAAATCGGGACTTTACTGGTTTCGTACTGCCTCCGGGCATTGCCTCCAGTATTATTCCCACCATATTTGTATTTACAAATGTCCCATATGTGTCTGGTTCAGACCGAGAGGACGTAAAACACCATTTTCGTCCCCCCAAAAAAGAAACACGAAACCCCCCCACCACCTATGATTCAGCGTTAAATCAATTTTCCGCACAGATCTGCGCAAAGACCTGGATCGAGAGGGGAAGACAGTGTTAAGCCGTGTCGGCAGCTGCAGCAGCAGTAACGTGAAGAAACAGATCGCCATCTTTGAGGCCCAGCCCAGTGAGCCGAAGACGTTTGTGTGCAAGGAGAAGGGCTGCGGGCGACAGTTTGCCTGGCAGGCCCACTTCAAGTACCACCAGCTGACTCACACGTACGTCAACTTGTCTGTGGTCACTCAGGGCTCCCAGGGACCTCCATTTGGGGGTCTATGAAGTACTATGTTTTTCGGACTATAAGGTGATACTTTTTTTCCCAGACTCAGACCCCTGTGCCTTATAATTTGGCTGATAAAATAGTAAGAAAATATAATAACAAAATCTCAAATTTGGGGGGTGCGCCTTATTGGCCTCTGCAACTAGGGTTATTAACGCCCTTGACAGTGAGAGTGAAGCCCTTGTTGGTCAGTGCTGACAAGGGCATTCACTCTTGTGAAAGGCAGCCATTTAGTGGCCTCAAATAGGGTTATTGGTGAGAGTTATGCCCTTGTTTGGTCAGTGCTCAACCATCTTCCCCCACCCACCAAGGGCATTCACTCTTGCAAAAGGTGTTCTTTGCAGTAACCAATCAAAGGTGCGCCTTATAGTCCGAAAAATATGGTACTAAAATTCTAAGGGACCCTCTTTTTAGCATTCGCAATGCCACTGGGACCCTCTATCCTGCCTCTAGGACCCTCTATGCTGTAAGTGAAGGAGTCCTTGGGACCCCGGTTTTGCTGGACGATTGGGAGCCCTGTTATCACCAGCCATTTTTATCCAAACACTTCTGTCAAACTTTCCTGTGTATAGAAAAAAAAGGCAACTGCAATATTGAGGATTCTTTTTTTTACTTGTATTTTCATAAAATAAGACCTATCTTTACCTCCCAAAATTACGAACATAAGGTCCTTGGATAACAGGCCATGATTTGATGCCTGTAAGTGACATGGGTGTTTAATCAGTGTGGTGCCAAAAGATGACTTTGGCAGCAAAAGAGCTACCAGGCTTTGTAGGCTTTGTACTGAAAATTCTCTGCCCCTGTCTGATACACTGAAACGTGTGCACCACCTACGTAAGATTATCGTCCTTGCCTGTCACGAAGTAGTAGTATATAGCCACAGAAAATTATCTGCCCCTGACTCATCACTTGATCCCCCGAAGTCGGAGTGTGGCTGCCCACGTGGTGGAGAAATCAAAAACGGTCACACATGTAATGTTCTCATCCCTAGCTGGTGCACTTGTACCATAGTGTTCAAGTGCTTTGGCTGTTGGGATGATCCTTAGAGTCTTTTAGCCAAGGTACGCAAACAAACAACAACTCGTCACTAGGTGGCATAGTCAACTTACTCCTAAAATTATCGCCCTTTAGTGTCGCCAAGAAGTAGTATGAAGCTTCATTGGTGGAAAAGGGAGAGATTAGGGTAATATGTCTTTTCATGTTTATAAAGCAGAAAAGCAGGGAGCCTAGGACTGGGTCTCTGTGTTATGTATGTGGAAAAGGAGGCAGTATGGAATAGCTTGTGTTTGCATCAGTTGGGTATTAAAAAAAGAAGGGATTGGTGGCGCACCCTGTTATTCTGAGCTGTTGGAAATGTCATTTTGTTTAAAGAAAAGTTATTAAATTTATTAAATTTTTCAAATCGCAATTTCCGCATTTTAATAACTTATCTATTTTACCCAAAATGTTCTTCATTTTTCTCTTCACCTTGTGCTGGTTTGCTTAAATTGTGGACTTTTCGGCCTAGTGCAGAGAAAACACCATTCTTTTATTAGAAATGTCTTCCTGTTGGGGTTGATCCACAAGATAGTGTTTGTTAGCAGATATACATACTGACGAGAATTCAATAATTCGAAAGAGATCTCTCTATGTACCATGCTCATACACTATCTGTCCCCCATTGGGACAAAAAGTAAACCAGCACAATCTTTTATTTTATTCTTTTCACAGCACAGAGCTACCTTCAAAAAGTATACACAGTTAGTGGTGTTTGTGGTTTCTTTGATCAAAAAAGAGACAATATGTTACACTTGTTCACAGCTGTGCGAGCACATATGCATACATTTACCACACACAGCTATTCAGTATGCGATATGCATACAGTTAGTCATAAGCCATATTGATCAATATTTGTGATCTCAAGTAAACATGGCATGTACTCGTACATTCACTGATAATCAGCTGCTTACATTTTGTGTGTGCTTATTCACACACATTTATTCAAAAACACTCCCCACCTACACCACCCTTCACTCTCTCCTCTCCTGTCTGCCTCCTCCTTCAACTCTCAGTCTAGGTCACACAATACAATAAGTGCAGAAATCCTTTGTTTTGTTTTGTATGTACATTTTTTGTTTTGTTTTGTTCTTGAAAAAGGCTCGAGTATGTCTTGCGCGTTGTGTGTTTAACTTTAAGATAAACTTGGTTGTTGTTGTTGTTGTTGACTTTACAGTGGCATAAAGACTAGGGATCATCCCAACATCTGATACACTTGAACAATATGGTGCAAATGCACCAGCTAGGAATGAGAACATTATGTGTGTGACTGTTTTTGATTACCCCGCCACTTGGACAGCCACTTCCCATCTTCGGGGGATTTTGGAGACTGATGATGATATGCTAGGAGCTTGTCATGGCTACAGACAATCCCTGCATAACTATGCATTATAGCATAACAACATTTCTATGTAGCCTTGGTGTTCTAGCCTATGTCAATTGGTCTGACCTAGCCTTAAGCCAAGGCGGATCTTCTTCTTCTTTGATTGCTCAGACAGTTCCCTGTCAATGATGAGTGCAGATGCATCATGCTGCCGTTGTGCACCTAACTAAGAAATAGTTAGGCCCAGCAAGTCCGACTTCGGCTGGAGGAAATCTTTTTGAAAGTGTTTCTTGAAAAAAAGGCAGGAGAATGGACCAGGTAAGGCAGAAAGATAGTAGACGACAGTAAGCAAAGGAAAAAGGCTGAGTCAAAGAGAGTGACAGATTAGAAGAAGTTACAAGCACAGAACTTCCAGAAGGTGGGGGAAGCCAAGGCGGATAAACTAGGTGATAAAACCCCCAAATCAATCAGAATCTTTGTAGTGTGAAGCATCTCTTTAGCATGGTATTTGCAATGTGCCACTTGTTTGCTGCAGGAACGATCGGCGGTCCGTGTGCAACGAGCTGGACTGTGGGAAGAAGTTCCTGAATGATTTAAGAAAAAAAACACTGCATCCCACAGAGTTATTCCTCATCATTTGAATGAATGATGACACATTCCTTTAAAGGGCCACCCTGACGGATGAGTTTTTGTAAGAAACACGTCCATATCACCAGGAAACACACCCTTTACAGAGATTGCAACACTCACTTTGCTCTGGTTTCCTAGAAATCAAACTGTCAAATCGGCGATTCCTCCTTGGCGGAGGTGCTGGAAGTCAAATTCTTTCACCCACAAAGAGAAGGCGTGTGCCGTCTCTTTTCTAATGACCGCCTGCGTTTAAACCAAATCGTTTGCATGAAATTTTCGCAATACCAGTCTTTTTTTTTTTTTTAAAAAAAATGTTAAACAGATTATCTAAAAGGAGTTTCGCTCACAACAAAAAAACCAGCTCCATTTTTTTTTTACTGCACTACAAAAAAATGAAAACGCTTCAACCACAATGAGTGACCCTATCCAAACTGGTTAGTCTGTCCGGCATCTCCGCCAAGGAGGAATCGCCGTTTTGACAGTTTAATTTCTAAGAAATCAGAGCAAAGTGAGTGTTCCGATCCTTGAAAAGGCTGTCTTTCTGGTGATCTGGACGTGTTTCTTGCAAAGACTCATCCATCAGGGTCCACCTTTAACAGTGTTTGCAATGTGCCATTGTTTGCTGCAGGAACGATCGGAGATTCGTGTGCAACGAGCTGGACTGTGGGAAGAAGTTCCTGACGGCGCAGAGGCTGCAGGTCCACAAGAGGACCCACACCGGGGAGCGGCCCTACGTGTGTGAGGCCCAGGACTGCGGAAAGTCCTTCACCACCGCCGGCAACCTCAAGAACCACAGCCGTGTGCACACAGGTACACTCTTGCTGGTTAATATTCATGACACACCTCTCCTTTTTGTTTTATAAAGAAAGGTGGTTAACACGTTCGCCTGCTAAAATGTAATGCATAACTGCAACGTGAGTGACACGGGTTCGAATCCCTTTCTTTCTAGTTCGACCGGAAAATCGAACGCATGTAAAAATCCCACGGCAGTTGAAAGTCGCTAAGAGCAGGGAGAAATCCCGCTGCCTGGTAGGGCCAAATTGATAGCTAGGTTTTCCAAGTGTGCCCACACCCCCTCCTCACCCTGTCCTCCCAAATTAAAAAAATTAAAAATGGGTAGACGCTGCACTTGCGGCGACGTGGTCTCCTGGGGAGATCAGCCCTGATGTCTGTGACTAGAATATACCAAATACTTAAAATACCGTACCTTTCGCTTTTGGGGTCTCTTTACACACCGGGGAGCGGCCCTACGTGTGTGAGGCCCAGGACTGGAAAATCCTTCACCACCGCCGGCAACCTCAAGAACCACAGCCGTGTGCACACAGGTACACTCTTGCTGGTTGATATTCATGACACGCCTCTCCTTTTTGTTTATAGAGAAAGGTGGCAGAGTGGTTAACACGTTCGCCTGCTAAAATATAATACGTGACTGCAACTGTGAGTGACACGGGTTCGAAACCTGGCCTCGCCCTTTCTTTCTAGTTCGACAGGAAAATCAAACTGAACGTCGAGTCCTTCGGATGGGGACTTAAAGCTAGTCTGACCCATGCGCTTTACGCATGTAAAAATCCCACGGCAGTTGAAAGTCAGTAAGAGCAGGGAGAAATCCCGCTGCCTGGTATGGTCAAATTGATAGCTAGGTTGGCAAATGTTAAGATCAGCTCCCTCCGCTGTTCCAGGGTGAAGTTGGCCAATCAGCTTAACGGAAAAGGTAAATCGGAGGGAGCTGATTGGCCAACTTCACCCTGGAACAGCGGAGGGAGCTGATCTTAGCATTAGCCGCTAGGTTTTCCAAGTGTGCCCACACCCCCTCCTAACCCTGTCCCCCCAAAATAAAAATAATAAAAAATGGGTAGGCACTGCACTTGCGGCGACGTTCTCTCTGGAGGAGAGCAGCCCAAATTTCACAGAGATAAGTCTCTGTGACTAGAATATACCAAATACCAAATATACCTTACCTTTCGCTTTTACACACCGGGGAGTGGCCCTTCGTGTGTACGGCTGAGGACTGCAGAAAGTCCTTCACCACTGCTGGCAACCTGAAGAACCACAGCCGTGTTAGTGAATGGAGATAATGGATGGAAGTTCAGTTTAACGTCGCGTATCGGCTTTCGCCATGTACGACGGGCTGAACAAACCAACCAGGTTATAAACAAAAATTTATTCCCGAATCACTGTCTTAGCCAAAAGGCCGAGAAGCGATCAGAATCAAAGTAAAGATAATGATAGACCTTACGGGTTTTATTGGCAGGGGTGTTAATTTTCCAGAATGGTCCGGAATTCCATTTTTGTTTAGAGTAACTTAAAACTTGTGGCTTCTGGTTTTTGGAACGTAAAAACTTGTGTGGAGGGAAAAAATATATTAAAACTAAAGGTAGCTGTTGAAATCATAATTTATTGCGTTTCAGGGGAGCGGCCGTTTGCCTGTGAAGTGGACGGCTGTGGGCGCCGGTTTGCAGAGTACTCCAGTCTCCACAAGCACACCCTCACTCATTCAGGTAGCTTGAGAGTGCGTGTTGGTGTATGAAAAGATCGGGCGCAACCCTGTTGCAATCAGTGGTGTTGCACGGTTTATGTTTTGCGTGCCACCACATGTTTTTTTGACAATAAATTGTGTGACTTGTGACTTGAAAAGTCATATAATGTGCGACGTGTAATCAAAAGTACAGTGGAATCTCCTTTATAAGACTCTCCATTCTTCTTCTTCGATCGCTCAGACAGTTTCCTGTCAATTATGAGCGCAGATGCATCATGCTGCCGTTATGCGCCTAAGAAATAGTTAGGCCCAGCAAGTCTGACTTCGGCTGGAGGAAATCTTTTTTAAAGTGTTTCTTGAAAAAAGGCAGGAAAATGGACTGGTAAGGCAGAAAGATAGTAGATGATGGTAAGCAGTGGGAAAAGGCAGAGTCGAAGAGAGTGACAGATTAGAGGAAGTTACAAGCACAGAACTTCCAGAAGGTGGGGGCACTATTTATTATAAAAAAACGTATCCCCACGGTGTGTGTGTGTGTGTCATTAGCATTTGTACACACTGACACATGCATTCACAATCTATGGTAACCCTTACTCTTCAAGAGTTTTTAAACTTAGAATTCTATACAAGAACAATTTAGCATAAAGTATATAAGTTTACCATTAGATCCAACTTACTTGAATCATATCATCATGAAGAAAAATATCTTTGCATTTTTTCTCTCTTTCTCTGTGCCAGGTAACAAGCCGTTCACTTGTGAACTATGCGGCAAAAAGTTCTCCCAGAGCGGCAGTCGTCGGGTGCACATCAACCGCCATAAACTGGAGGACGCCAAGGCAATGGAAGCGGAGGAAGAAGGGGCTGCTGGGAATGATGACCTTGACGACAACGCCAACATTGACGACGGCGACTTCAAGGCGGGGATGTCGGTGAAGGTGGATTCCGATTCCGTGCTCTGTCAATCCCATGAGGACAACCTGCATTACCAAGGTAAGTGTGTGGGATACTGGATTTTGTTGTGTGTGTGATTATGGATTGTACAATTAGGTGTGGGATACTAGCTTTGGTAGGGTACGTGTGGGGTACTGGGCTTTGTAAGGGTAACTGTGAGGTACTGGGCTTTGTTAGGGCAAAGATATTCTAAAAGGGTAAGAACCGGGCTGATAGAGTTATCGTTAGTGGGGC
This sequence comes from Phymorhynchus buccinoides, assembly GCA_017654935.2. Classification (NCBI taxonomy): domain Eukaryota; kingdom Metazoa; phylum Mollusca; class Gastropoda; order Neogastropoda; family Raphitomidae; genus Phymorhynchus; species Phymorhynchus buccinoides. The sequence continues at coordinate 139,181 of JAGGCT020000943.1, forward strand.
CAGTACAATTTCACATTGCAGGCTATCCAAAAACTCAGACTGGAACTTGAACGGAGAATTCAACTGGCCTATCGATGTGTAAAATGTGTACTGGTTAAAAGGGACATAACCAGTGTTTCTATCCTCACTACTCATATAGGGAAAAGAGACCGGATGCTTATCTTCCCCTTACAGTATCTTTGGTTAGGGTAAGCCTTAAAATATGTTGCGCCTGGTGTATGTTTAAATTCACATTTTTAGTTAAATTCAGGGGGTGCGCCGTATAGTTAGATGCGCCTTGTAGTCCGTAAAATACGGTACTACATTGGATGCGTGACGGAATAAGGATATTGACAATGCGTTTTTGGCAAGCCTTTTTTGTGGCAGACCTGCAGAATGCGGAGTCTGTGGTGTTCCCCCAAGGGTTGACTGACCACATCGTCACGGTGACCACCCAGCCCCCTGACCCTGACCCTGAAACCCTGGAGATGACCCACGACATCCTGGGGGCTGAAGGTCAGGGTTTTCTGGGGTTTTGTTTTTATTGTTCGTAGGTTATTGTGAAAGGAATAGTTCAACAATCTTCTTTTTCTTCTTCTTTCCTTTTTGTGTTTACTATTGGTGAGACTCGAGTGTTAATGAATTTTTAACGATAAATCATAACAGTAGCCATTGAAATGTCAAGTTATTTGCATAATTGTTTGGTAATCTCTGAAGCTCATAAATTGCACACTTGTCACAAACATGCATACACTTACACACACGAATACACACACACACACATGCATAAACACACACTCAAGCATGCAGGCATACACGCACGCATACATATATGCAGGCTCACACACGCTCCTTCCTCTTCATCTCAAGTCGAATGATGTCTTCAAATTCTCTGAATTATTATAAGAAATAGCTTTGGTGATTGAGTTTGTTCCACATAATCATTGATTGCAACTGTATGAACAGGCACCGTGAAAGTTGTATGGCAAGCAATGAACGCAGGAAAGAAGACTAGGGCAAAGGTGTAGGCTGGAAAGCTACACTCACACAAGCACATGAAGGTGAAATACACACTATACACGGCGAATAAAACCATGTGGAAGATGTTCTTCTTTAGATGTTCTTCTTTTTCTTCTTGTTAAGTTTTTTTTCTGCAATAGGGGGGTCTGTTTTCAAAAGACGTGAGAATATTTCTTCCGAGGTTAGATGCTACAGTAGTTTGTTCTTCTTCTTTCTTTAACCCTTTCACCGCCAATGTCGCATTTTTGCACCACAATGATTTAACACCCATGTGACTAAAAGGCATCAAATCAGGGTCTGTTATCCAAAGACCCTATTCTCTTAATTTTGGGAGGTAAGGATAAGCCTTACTTTAAATATGTCACAGAGGAATCCCCAATATTACAGACATATTTTTTTCTCTACCCAGGTAAGTTTAATGGACATTTTTTGCTGAAAAATGGCTGGCGGTGAAAGGGTTAAACACCCTCCTTCAGCTTGCTGAAGATTCTGATGTGTATTAAACTGAGGACTTTCCAGTCTGGCAGCTTACGTCACGGTACGGGAGGAGGGGGGGTGGGGCAGAACTTGAAGAGGCGGGGCGAGGGGGTTTCTATATTCAGGATTTGAATCCTTCCACTGAGGGTAATGATACAACCTCAGATGGAAGGGCGTTCCACTCGTTGATCGTCCGTGGAAAAAAGGAGTACTTCCTGTAGCTGGCTGTGCAGGAAGGGAGGAGGTAAGTGGACTGGTGGGATTGCCTTGTCCTCCTCGTGGATGGATCCAGAGACGGAGAGTACGGCGTGTTGATGGAGACTTGGCCATGGTACGTGGTACTTATAAAAAGTTGTGAGCCTTGCTGTACGTCTCTTGTCGGCGAGTGGTGTCCAGTTCAGCTGCGTGTACATTTCCCCCACGCTGGATGTCTGGCGATGCCTGTTCACCACCCAGCGGGCAGCTCGCCGCTGAACTGTCTCCACCCTGCCGACGTCCTTTGCAGTGTTAATGTGAGCAACTGTATTTCTCTTTTAGTTTTATATAAGTATTTGTTTCTCATTTCTTTTGGGCAGAAGTGCTGGTGGAGGAGCCCATGTCGGATTCCGGGGTGGGGAGCAGCGTGGTGGTGCTGTCCCAACCCTCCCCCTCCCTCCACCCCCTGCACTCCCCCCTGACCCCCGCCTACCCCCTCCCCCACCCCAAGGTCATGACCCAGTCCGTCGACTACGACCTCCACCCCCACCACCACCCCCTCTCCCACCACGAGATCTCTCCATCCTCCCATCACCACCACCACCACCACTCCCATCACCACGTGCTGAGTTACCCCCCTTCCCTGGACCCCCAGGGCGGCCATGACGCCCAGACGGTCGCCGAGGAGATCGAGGTGAGCGTGTCGTCGTCGGCAACCAGTCACGGCCAATCGGGGCACAGCATTCACATGGACCCCATGATGGAGTCGGATGATGAGTTTGAGGCCGTCACCAAGGACATTTCTTGATGACGCGCATTGCTGTGATAATGTTGCTTCGTAGAGAAACGACGGTGTGTAGGTGTTGTCAAAACATTTCTTGATGAAAGGATTATGCTGTGATGTGAAGCAGTCGCCAAAGACATTTCTTGATTGATGTATAAGAATGTAATTTATATATAATGTTGTAAATACAGTGGAACCTCCCTTTTAAGACCTTCAAAAATCATGATGAAAATCTGTTTAACGTCCTCCGGTCTGAAACAGACACATATGGGACATTGGTAGATATAAAGATGGTGGGAACGATCCTGGAGGCAATGCCCGGAGGCAGTGCAGCTCCAGGAAAGTCCCGAATTTTTAACGATACAGATAGTATAACTCTGCCTATACAGTGGAACCTCCCTTATAAGACCTTCAAAAACCATCCAAAACGAGGTCTTTAAGGGAGGGGTCTTATAAGGGAGGTAATTTTAATACTTACAAAGAAGGGCAATGCCGTCATTGTTAAGTTTAGTGTATTGTATTCACCTCGTCAAAGTCTTTTTAAAGACGAAAATTTGGTTTTATTCACCGTGTTTATTGTTTATTTCACCTTCATGTGCTTGTGTGAGTGTAGCGTTTTGATGCTTTTTAGTTCAATTGTAAAGAAGGGCAATGCCTCAGAGAAGTAGGTCTTATGTGGGAGGGAGTCTTATAATGGGAGGTCTTATAAGGGAGGTTCCACTGTATATTGTAATGATTACTTAATAAGGAAACAACAGTGTATAGTTCTCGCCAAAGACATTTCTTGATGAAGTGTGATCATGTAATTATTACTTGATAAGGAAATAATTGTCACCAAAGATAATACTTGAGGATGCATGATTATGTAATCATCATATGATAAGGAAATAATGGTGTTTCATTGTCACCAAAGATAATACTTGAGGATGCATGATTATGTAATCATCATTTGATAAGGAAATAATGGTGTTTAATTGTCACCACATACATTTTTCGATAAAGAAAGCACTGTGTTGTTAAGCAGTCATCAAAGACTTTTTTTTTTGATTGAGCGGAAACAAGGGACATAATCTTGATGAATGAATTGGTGAATTTGAGGGAAAACAAGGGACATAATCTTGATGAATGAATTGGTGAATTTGAGGGAAAACAAGGGCCATAATCTTGATGAATGAATTGGTGAATTGGTGGAAAACAAGGGACATAATTTTGATGAATGAATTGGTGAATTTGAGGGAAAACAAGGGACATAATCTTGATGAATGAATTGGTGAATTTGAGGAAAAACAAGGGACATAATCTTGATGAATGAATTGGTGTGAATCTTGATGAATGAATTTGAGGGGAAACAAGGGACATAATCTTGATGAAGGTGAATTTGAAAACAAGGGACATAATCTTGATGAATGAATTGGTGAATTTGAGGGAAAACAAGGGACATAATCTTGATGAATGAATTTGAATTTGAGTGGATGCATTGGTGAATTTGAGTGGAAACAAGGGACATAATCTTGATGAATTAAATGGTGAATTTGAGGGAAAACAAGGGACATAATCTTGATGAATGAATTGGTGAATTTGAGGGAAAACAAGGGACATAATCTTGATGAATGAATTAGTGAATTTGAGGGAAAACAAGGGACATAATCTTGATGAATGAATTGGTGAATTTGAGGGAAAACAAGGGACATAATCTTGATGAATGAATTGGTGAATTTGAGGGAAAACAAGGGGAAACATAATCTTGATGAATGAATTGGTGAATTTGAGGGAAAACAAGGGACATAATCTTGATGAATGAATTGGTGAATTTGAGGGACATAACAAGGGACATAATCTTGATGAATGAATTGGTGAGTTTGAGGAAAAACAAGGGACATAATCTTGATGAATGAATTAGTGAATTTGAGGGAAAACAAGGGACATAATCTTGATGAATGAATTGGTGAATTTGAGGGAAAACAAGGGACATAATCTTGATGAATGAATTGGTGAATTTGAGGGAAAACAAGGGACATAATCTTGATGAATGAGTTTGAGGGAAAACAAGGGACATAATTGATGAATGAATTGGTGAAGCGGAAACAAGGGACATAATCTTGATGAATGAATTGGTGAATTTGAGCGGAAACAAGGGACATAATCTTGATGAATGAATTGGTGAATTTGAGGGGAAACAAGGGACATAATCTTGAATGAATTGGTGGAAAACAAGGGATATAATCTTGATGAATGAATTGGTGAATTTGAGGGAAAACAAGGGACATAATCTTGATGAATGAATTGGTGAATTTGAGGGAAAACAAGGGACATAATCTTGATGAATGAATCAGTGAATTTGAGGTATAAAACCACAGCATATCAGTTGTCCAAGACTCTTTATTTTGACAGGAAATGTTTCCATTACCAAGGACATAGTTTGGCTATCTTGTACTTTATGCCTCCCCCCCCTCAAATTTTTGCATGGCAAAAATGTCACATAGAAGCAACATTCTGCCATCCTCTGAAAAGGGATAGGGTTAGGATCAGCCTAGGATTATTTTCATAAAAATGAAAGAAGCAGACTTTGAGATTGAGGGTCGTAAACATGAGGGGGGTGTCTCAAGTACAACTTTGCCCATGTTGTGATGAGTGACAATGAGTGACAATGGCCCGTGGTATAAAGACATTTATTGATGAAATAAACCACTGTGTATAGTTGCTACCAAAGAAACTTATTGTATGAAGGGAAATCCCCCGGGGGGATACTGTTTTTGTGTGTGTATAAATAGTTCCCCCACCTTCTGGAAGTTCTGTGCTTGCAACTTCCTCTAATCTGTCACTCTCTTTGACTTTGACTTTTCCTTTTGCTTACTGTCATCTATCTTTCTGCCTTACCCCGTCCATTCTCCTGCCATTTTTCACGAAAAAACATTTCCTCCAGCTGAAGTCGGACTTGCTGGGCCTAACTATTTCTTAGTTAGGCGCATAACGGCAGCATGACGCATCTGTGCTCATAATTGACAGGAAACTGTCGGAGCGATCGAAGAAGAAGAAAAATGGATTTATCTCGTATAAAGAAACTACCGTATTTTACCGACTATAAGAGACGTACCTGATTATAAGGCGCACCCCCCAAATTTAACACAAAAATCAGATTTTGTTATTCTATTTTCTTACTATATTATCAGTCACATTACAAGGCGCAGGGGTCTCTGTCTGGGTAAAAAGTATCGCCTTATAGTCAGATAAATACGGTATAACATATAGCTGTCTGAAACTTATTAACTTCACAGGGTAAATATGAATAGCAACGAGGGCATAACGTCGGTGAAATTCAAAAACCTTGTATCTCGATTTTTTTATATTTTATTTAGTTAGATACATAGTCAGCTCTCTAATTTTTCCCGCCACCTTCCATCAAAAGCTCGTATCTCTGACGACTTTCTATCTGGGGTAAATGAGGTTGTGTAAATTGTAGAAAAACTCGTAAGTCCCAAATTCAGATCTACTTAAGGACAAAAACCTTGTATCTTCGTTCTTTTCAAAATGTCCGGAAAAAGTAAATTGGATTTTCACAAAATGCAGGACTAAGCTCGCAATGTCTTGAACAACATAATGTTCATAGTTAATCAATTGTGGTAAACGCGGTTAATTTTTAGAACTTTTTTTTCATTTTTCTCAAAACCACCAAAGTCAGTGGTTTTAGATACTAGGTTTTTGAATTTCACCAAGGGAAGCGACTCCGCTTTCAGGCCCTTACCGTGGTTGTGATAATTGAAATAAAGTGTGTTACAAAGGCCATTTTTCAACACTGTGTTCAGTTGTCGCCAAAGACATTCTTACATAGCAAAACATTGTAGTTTCTTTCACCAAGATCAAGCCATCATTTTCCTTTGATTGATTAAATGTCACTGGTGATAATTATACACAATGCTTTATTTTGTCGTGGGTAAAATCTGTATTATCAGCTAGGGCCTTTTGCTATGAGAGAGAATGCATGGATGCTCCTTCTTGCAGGATGTCCTGAATTGCAGGATTTTTGAATTGCCTAGAGCCGGCAAATGAGAATTTGAGAAGCAACGATTTTTTGTACACATACTTGTACAATATTAGCATTTGCTATATTCAAAGGAATGTAGCACATGTACTAGTCTAGAGGGGTAAAAAAAAGAGCAGTAAATGTGTGCGTTGCCCTTGCACTCCGCCGGGGCCGCCCCCTTGCAGGATTTTTGAAATTTTCCAGGACCACCCATGAGAATGGAATGTATAGTTGAGATAACCATGTGATTTTTTGTAAATGAAAGAAACGACCAGATATGTTATTGACAGGGTGGGGTTTATTTGGTCAACGAAAAATGAAATATATTTTTGATGAAAGAAACCACACGGTATATATTTTGTTCAACCCTGTTATCATGATGAACATTTGTGTATTTTGGTCAAGGGCTTATCGTGTGCATCAGCGGATTGGATTGTTGGTGAAGGAGTTCTCTGAATGTTGTTTAACCTTCATTATGAATGGAAATAGTGTTAACTGTCAACAAAAGTCACATTCCTTCAAATTTCAATGTCATGTTTTGTATTGTCATTAAGGCTGTGTGCACATACAGTGGAACCTCCCTTATAAGACCTTAAAAAATCATCCAAAACGAGGTCTTATAAAAGGGGTCTTATAAGGGAGCATGAGTTGAACAACATCATCAACATAAGGGAGGTAATTTTAGTACTTCCAAAGAAGGGCAATGTCTCAGAGAAGTAGGTCTTATGTGGGAGGGAGTCTTATAATGGGAGGTCTTATAAGGGAGGTTCCACTGTATATCACAATTTATGTATGGAAACCCATTTGCATAAAAAAATCTGGAAGTAAGAAATTTGAAGGTGCGCGCACATACACGCCGAGACCCATCTGTACATCCCATCCGCTTAATTCTTACACTGTTTGTGGGTGGGATGTGTTATTTCTTACTTTCTTCTATTTTATTTGTGGATTGCGGATGGAATATGCGCATGGTTTTCTGCATATATGGGCACACCCCGTAAGGATGCCATCTTGGTCAGGGACATTAATATCTTTAACTCATTCGCATCGCAACGATTTTTAATTATTCGAAAAACTCACAAATCACTCCAGCCAATCAAAACATACATAAACAAAAGGAGAAATGAAAGAAGATTACGGGTTTTTACTTCAGGTTTAGACATAGGGAAGTGGTAGATCAGACTTTTTTTTATATATATATACTTTATATAGAAAAACTCTACACCGATTGGTTTCCCCACAACAAACCACTACAAAAGCAAAATTCTGGTCTAAGGGAATGAAGCGAGTTAAGAAGTGACCTCCCCCGAAGTCGGAGTGTGGCTGCCCACGTGGCGGAGTAATAAAATAACGGTCACACACGTAATGTTCTCATCCCTAGCTGGTGCACTTGTATCAAGTGCTTCGGCTGTTGGAATGATCCCTGGAGTCTTTTAGCCAAGGTACGCTAACAACAACAGAAGTGACCAAGGTATGGTGTGCAAACAAAATGACTTCCCTTGAAGCAAATGCGTCAAATTGACAGCTATCTATTAATTCAGGACATATATGGCCGGAACGACTTGAATGACAATTTTTTTTAATAAGCGTATTGCTCACTTGGGCACTGCTTGGTAATTTCTTCAGTGTGTTTTGTAAATGTTGATTGTCTAGTTTGAATCTCTTTTCATTTTGTCTATTGAATCTTGCCACAGTTGGCACTTCATCAGTGATCAGTAAGGGCACAGCGTAGAGTTGCAGAATGGGGAAGTTGACTAGGGAAAAGAAGAGGGGTGGCTTGACTTCCCAAAGTCTACTGTCCATTGCATGCCAGTGTAGGCAAACCAAATGTATGCGATACTGTGTGCGTTTGTTTTGTGGGTGGGATGAGAGCATATTTTGATTCCGTTACGTACTTTAACCCTCTTGCATTTTATTCCACCCAAAACCGCCCATCCAGAAGTTGCCTCTGTCCAGAAGTTGCCTCTGTGTATTCTTTTCAAGCCGCCAAAAAACGACCCGTAGCTTGCCCCCACTCTAAGACCCCCTCTGACTGATGGCATTTTCATCACGCACTAAGTTCTGGCTCGTTATGCACACACTATGAAGAAGCTTCTCACTTGCAATGATGTGATAGTAATTGTATGGCGCTCTGCGCGTGTCTTTTTTGTTTATTTTTGGGGTGGGTGGGGTTGTTTGGTTTTGTTAGGCTTCGAGGGGAGTAGGCTAAGGTTCATTGAGGTTTTGAGTTACGCGCTTTCCCTTAGGGGATACCGGGCGATCTTTCGTAAAAATAGTTCCCCCACCTTCTGGAAGTTCTGTGCTTGTAACTTCCTCTAATCTGCTACTCTCTTTGACTCTGCCTTTTCCCTTTGCTTTCTATCATCTATCTTTCCGACTTTCTGGCCCATTCTCCTGCCTTTTGTTAAAAAAAAATCTTCCAATTAATTTTTCTCCTTTGAGCTCCTTCGAAATCAGAATGTGTCGGCTGTACGCAGCGGGGAGACCAGTGAAAACTGAAAAACGGACACATACGTACCTTACCCATTATGGCCATAGGGCCTGGGAACGCAGAAGAAGAAGTTACATGCAATTCCTGGTACGATGAACTGTACGGCCCAGAAGATGGGACAGCAGAAAAAAATGGTCTCCAATAGTACTTCACTGAGATTATGTCATGTCAAAGTGTATATTCAAGTTCAACTGTCCCCAATTTTACTTCACCGAGATTTGTTTATGTCCAAAGTCATGTGAAAGTATAAATTCAAATTAAACTGTCCCCGATATTACTTCACTGAGATTATGTCAAGTTAAAGTATAAATTCATGCCTACCAGGCTCTTGTGTAATATGTCTTGTATTTGTATGTTATAAAATAAACAAGATTATAACACAGCAGCCTCTGGAAATGTCAGTTATCCATATTTCTCTGCTTGCTCTTCTCCCAAAATGTGTTGACACAAAACAGCTGAGGGCTATTTTTGAGTCTGAAAGGTGAACATTTTTTCACATGTATGTATGCGGTTTTGTTCCTGATAAAAGAATGCATTTCTGTCAACAACAAAATAAACATTCTAATGGAACGTGAATTTCTGTTTCATTGCGTGAAAGTTACAGAACATAAACTTGATAAAGAGCAAGCGTTTCGTTCATTAATGTATTTTAGCAAATGTCATGATTGTGCCTTTTTTGTACTGGTACTCTACAGAGCTATGATTAATATATTAACTTCTGAGCATTTGGAATGAATGTACATACCGACACATACCCAACATATATACTGTAATAATACAAAGGTAAATGCTTTGATCAATTACTTCTTCTTCTGCGTTCCCAGGCCATATGGCCATAATGGGTAAGGTACGTATGTGTCCGTTTTTCAGTTTCCACTGGTCTCCCCGCTGCGTACAACCGACACATTCCGATTTCGGAGGAGCTGAAAGGAGAAAAATTATTTGGAAGATTTTTTTGGAAAAAAGGCAGGATAATGGTCCAGTAAGTCAGAAAGATAGTAGATGATAGAAAGCAAAGGGGAAAGGCAGAGTCAAAGAGTGGAAGATTAGAGGAAGTTACAAGCAAAGAACTTACAGAAGGTGGTGGAACTATTTTTACAAAAGACCCCCAGGTATCCCCACGGGGAGGATGAATTACAAACACTTGAGTATCTCTGGATGTATCTTTCCAGACATTGTGGCCAGGATGGGTGAAATATGTATGTATCCAGTTGTTGTTGACGTACCCTGGCTAAAGGACTCCAGGGATCATCCCAACAGCCGAAGCACTTGAACACTATGCTACAAATGCATCAGCTAGGGATGAGAACATTACGTGTGCGACCGTTCTTGATTACCCTGCCACGTGGGCAGCCACACTCCGACTTCGGGGGATTTGGGAGACTGATGGTGTTATTGCTAGGAGCTTGTCATGGCTAAAGACAATCTCCGCATAACTATGCTTAGCATAACATTTTGATGTAGCCTTGGTGTTTTAGCCTATGTTAGTTGGTCTAACATAGCCTTAATCCAAGGCGTGTGTATGCAGTTACTACATTTTCCTGTGCACGTGTTCATGACTGTATGGTGTGGAGAATGCAACATGAGCATATTCTTTTCGTTCACCCCATAGCAGAATAAGGTTTCTTCTTCTTCTTCGTTCGCTCAGACAGTTTCCTGTCATGAGCATAGATGCATCATGCTGCCGTTATACGCCTTACTAAGAAATAGTTAGGCCCAGCATGTCCGACTTCGGCTGAAGAAATCTTTTGTAAGAATTTATAGGAAAAAAGGCAGGAGAATGGACCAGTAAGACAGAAAGATAGCAGATGACAGTAAGCAAAGGGAAAAGGCAGAGTCAAAGAGTGACAGAATTAGAGGAAGTTACAAGCACAGAAGCTCCAGAAGGTGGGGGAACTATTTGTACAAAAGATCCCCGGTATCCCCACGGGGGGTAGAATTAGGTTAAAGTAGAGACAAAAAAATATTCAAAGAAAGTAATAATTAAACAGATCTTCTTCTTCTTCTTCTTCTTCTTCTGTGGTGGTGACCAACTTTCTTTATACAGAAGTAATTGTACACACTTTAGGGGGTGACCATAGAAAAAGAAGCGGAAGAGGGAAAGAGAGAAAAGGGCACACACATTACATTATCAGTTTTCCAAGAAAGGGCTACACACGTCGCCCTATTAGTTTTACTTGGGTTCAGCTTCAATATCTAGGGTAAAATCAGGAGTAGCAAACAGAATAAAGACCTAGTTCCGGGCTGGGGAGGGGAGGACTACAGGGAGCTGCCGGCAGCTACTAATTTTCATGTTCGCCCCCAGCAAGCTGGGAACTAGCCGACCCTAGGCACTCCATAAGGCAATGCCCAGGCCCCAACCAAAAGGACAAACAAGACAAACAATTAGATCCCTAACTATTGGGTTTAAAAAAAAGAAAGAAAAATTACTTGGGGATGAGGGTGAAGGGACTGGGGTAGTATTCAAACATGGAGAACGCACTGTACATATATGGGACTTCTTTTTCTTCTAGGTTTGCCTTTATTTCATACTTGGGGATGAGGGTGAAGGGACTGGGGTAGTATCCAAACATAGAGAACGCACTGTACACATATGGGACTTCTTTTTCTTCTAGGTTTGCCTTTATTTCATACTTGGGGATGAGGGTGAAGGGACTGGGGTAGTATTCAAACATGGAGAACGCACTGTACACATATGGGACTTCTTTTTTTCCTTCTAGGTTTGCCTTTATTTCATTAACTCATTCGCATCGCAACGATTTTGATTTATTAAAAAAACTCACAAATCACTCCAGCCATACACACAAACAAAACACACATAAACAAAAGGAGAAATGAAAGAAGATTAGGGTTTTTACTTCAGGTTTAGACATAGGGAAGTGGTAGATCACTTTTTTTATATATAGACTTTTTATGATAGACTTTATATAGAAAAACTCTACACTGATTGGTTCCCCCACAACAAACCACTACAAAAGCAAACTCAGAGGCAACATTGTGGTCTAAGGGAGTGAAGGGAGTTTAGAAGTGACCAAGGTATGGTGTGCACACGGATTTATTTCCCTTGAAGCAAATGCATCAAATGGACAGCTATCTATTAATTCAGGACATACATAAATTATGGCCGGAACGACTTGAATGCGTTAATGCTACATTATACCAGAGATGTGTAGGGCATACATTAAAGTTTTAACCGTGCACATACACATAAAAATACCAGAGATATATACATCTCATGAGACGTACATATTATGCTATTAGTTCAAAATCATGTGGCTGTACGAAACAAAATGCTTTCCGTCACAAGCTCTCGTTCGAATCGAGCAGTAATTCATTAATTTGACGAATGACTCAGCGTCGCATTAATTATCTACTGAAATTAAAACAAGACGCGGAAGGCAACCCATGGTTTGATTATTAAAAATGAAGTGCTTGAGTTGTGTGTTATTGCTGTCAAACTAAACGTTCTTTTTTTCTTTTCAGTTTCTGTACTTTCCTGTCGGTGCCAAAATGTATTTCTCTGAAGGGTTGGCAAAACTGACCTAGGGGAAGACGGGGTAAAAAGCGCATGGGCGGGTAAGAAGCCCACCCCAATTATCTCATGAAATGAAGCAAATTTCAGTCTCATTTTGCCCATGAGACGAGCGTTAATGTCTAGCATTCGTCTCATGGGCAAATTTGACTGAAAGTTTCTTTATTTCATGAGATAATTGGGGTGGGCTTCTTACCCGCCCATGCGCTTTTTACCCCGTCTTCCCCTATAAAGTTTGATGAAGCGAACCAGTTTGCCCTGATGATGATCTTGATTCTTTCTTTCATGTTCATGTAAAAATAAATGATATTGCAGTTCAAAATGTGAGCAAAGTTTTCTTACTTTCATTGAAATTACGTGTATTGTATGTATGCCCAATTCGTAAACAGGATTAAAACAATTACACAAATAAACGCCATGAAGATAGATTTGCATAAAATCAGACTTTTAGGAAATGAAAATCTCTCATAGGAGTTAAAATTGCCGTATCAGCACAAAACGTATTGGCATGAATAAGGAAAGTTTTATTAAAACACACACACACACACACGTGCGCACTATAGCCTACAGTACAAAAAGGAAAATGTGAGAACAATCCAAGTTGGTAAGTTGTTTTCTAATCATTAAAGCCGTGTTAAGTGGTTACATCCCGAGCTTGATCACATCTATAACCCATGCTGCCAGATAAAATATCATTTTTTGTTTTAAAAAAAAAAAGAGCTCAACTTACTTATACTTTAAAATAAAAAGCGTATTCTCTGGAGCATAAAAAGAATCAGTGAAAACTGCCTAAGTTTAATAGTATAGCATGGTATCTAAAACCCTAATGAAAGTTGTAAAATAAATAATAAAAATAAATATATCGTGGGGATAGAAGCAAAAAACAACAACCAACATATTGTTGAGAGGGTTTAATGAACCATGTCGAAGTTCTCCGATTCATCACTAGATATGTCAGAGAAAACGTGTTCAGGCTGTAGAATCTCTCCCATTTGAACATCAGTGTTGGAGATGAGCTGTTGGTGCTCTCCTAGTTCATTATGAATCTTAGAGATGGCAGGTCCTTGAACTTCTAATTCACCAGTGTTCGAGGTGACAGGCTTTTGAACAACTTCTGATTCACCAGTGTTAGAGATGGCAGGCCTTTGAACATTTTCTAATTCACCAGTGTTAGAGATGGCAGGCCTTTGAACAACTTCTGATTCACCAGTGTTAGAGATGGCAGGCCCTTGCACTTCTCCCAATTCACCAGTGTTCCAGATGACAGGCCTCTGAACAACTTCTGATTCACCAGTGTTAGAGATGGCAGGCCCTTGCACTTCTCCCAATTCACCAGTGTTCCAGATGACAGGCCTCTGAACAACTTCTGATTCACCAGTGTTAGAGATGGCAGGTCCTTGAACTTCTCCCAGTTCACCAGTGTTCGATATGACAGGCCTCTGAACAACTTCTGATTCACCAGTGTTAGAGATGGCAGGTCCTTGAACTTCTCCTAATTCACTAGTGTTCGAGATGACAGGCCTCTGAACAACTTCTGATTCACCAGTGTTCGAAATGACAGGCCTCTGAACAACTTCTGATTCACCAGTGCTAGAGATGGCAGGCCCTTGCACTTGTCCTAACACATAACCAGTCATCAAAAACGAACAAAACGATGTGTTCTCTGCGCTAGGCTGCAACATGAGATAGAGATTCAACAATTGTTTAGTCAAGACCTCTCGGATATGATCGGTCTTGTACCATTTTTTCTGTTTGCATCGCTTCGGGCAAGGGATGGGTTTGGGTGTGCCGGCATCAGTGTCGGTTGGCGTGGCCGATGTCAGCAGCGTATTGAGCTTGTCTGCCAGAGGCTGGTCTTGCGTTTCCTTGGCCAGAGCGTCAACACGCTTGTAGGCGCAGAGTTTCTGGTCGTTGATGATGGTGAGCAGCTTCACCAGGAACTGGTAGTCTGTGTGGTTGGCGTACCTCCACAGGGCTTCCTTCAGAGCTGTCATGATCAGAGTCAACACCATGGGTTAGCAACCGTCAATGGACAACGTTCAACAAACAGCAGTTGATTGGCAAAAAAACACTTTGCAACGTTGAATAAACACCCTTCGGTAAAGGTGCAGATCCACCCCACCCCCCCTACTCCATTGTTCGGTTCTTTCTGCCCCCCCCCCCCCCCCCCCCCCCCCCCCCCCCCCCCCGGTCTTGCCTTTCTTATTGCAGATTGAGCACTTCATCCTCTATCGTTTGCCCCCCCCCGCCCCGGTCTTGCCTTTCTTATTGCAGATTGAGCACTTTTCATCCATTTACATAATGAAAAATATGCATTGAACAATAGTAGAAGATACAGGCAATACGGAAAGAACGCAATGAACCAAGACTGCGATCAACGCTCCGCGGCTGTTGTGTGTATTGCACTACATGGGGGTGGGAGTGGGAGTCCTGTTAAATAATGGCCTTTGTCATGACTGTGATTAATTATTCAACAAAGATAATTAGCTCAAAGGTTTGATAAAATACAGCTTAATGTTTGGTAAGAACGGTAGGTGTGAAAATGCGGGGGAGAGTAAAAAAAATGATGGGGTGGCACATCTGCGCCTTTACCCACCTTTCAATTAAAACCTCCGAGGTCTGAGTGTGAATGCTCACGTGGCGGGGTAATCAAAAACGGTCACACATGTATAATGTTCTCATCCCTAGCTGGTGCATTTGTAACATAGTGGTCAAGAACTTCGGCTATTGGGATGATCCCTGGGGTCTTTAAGCCAAGGTTCGACAACAACAACAACAGATTAAAACCATCATCAGACAACTTAATAAACAACCATTGATTAACGTACATCATTTGACGACGATCAGTAAACACTATGTTGAAAAACTATGTTGTTGTCGTACCCTGGCTTAAAGACTCCAGGGATCATCCCAACAGCCGAAGCACTTGGTACACTATGGTAGCCTACCAATGCACCAGCTAGGGATGAGAACATTACGTGTGTGACCGTTTTTGATTACCCCGCCACGTGAGCAGCCACACTCCGACTTCGGAGGAGAAAAAAATAACACACACACACACGCACGCACGCACGCACGCACGCACGCGCGCACGCGCGCACACACACACACACACACACACACACACACACACACACACACACACACACACACACACACACAGACACACACAGACACACACACATTACCAGGTGGGTCAGTGGCTCCTGGGAGAACCGTGTCAAACGGATCAGCCACGCCATCCATGCTGGGGTCCCACTTTACACCGGGACTCTCTCCAGAACCAGCGTCAGTCTTCTCTCCTTTGGCGCTGGCGCCAGGCGTTGACCCGCACCACTCCAGCTCTTTCGCTTGGTCCCGCAGACATTGTACATAGTCCACCCCCTCGTCTTCTTCGTCCTCACTTTCATCGGGGTCCGTGGCGTCTTTCTCAGAGTCGATCCAGTTGAGGAGTCTGATGTCTTGCAGGGCGACCAGATGCCCCAGAGCCGTGTCCAGCGTCCAGCGAACGTAGTTTCTGACGGGCACAAGGTTAAAGGACCCGTCGCGTACTTCCCGAACGAGCAGGGATTTGAGGTATTTGTTGGAGGTCTTCTCGGCGTGCTGCAGCAGCTTGTTCCAGGCTTTGTGGGTCACGGACTTCTCCTTGCGGATGAACAGGGCCACGTCTTCGTCTTCTACAGAGGCCAGCGCATCGGCGCCCTCCAGGAACGATCTGTCTGTTGGGCTCGTCTTCATCAACAAATGGACCAGTGCCACGTTTTCTGTTTCCCTGGCAATTTCCAGCAAGAGCTGGAACACCTTACGTAGATAGGGAGACCCATCTGAAACAAATAACAAAATAATAAGGGTTATTTTTCCTGTTAACTTACTCCCAACGTTTTTGTTACTCCTACAATTCTTTCTCTGCTCCTATTTTTGATGTAACCACCCTCACCCTCCCTAAGTTTTATGTGCAGTTTGCTTTACCTGTTGGCATTTACTTTAGACTTATTAGCCTTACTTTCAATCTAGGTAACGCATTTTTTCTTCTCTCGTTGCTGTAAATTTAGCGTGATCAATATTTTGGGCCTCGATTTCTGATGAATTGTTTTTACGTTCCACTTTTTTTACGTTCCACTTCTTCAATAATGCTCTTATCCTCTGACATCCATCACATGTTTCCTTCTACACACTGCACTTTCAACAACAAAACGCACACATACACTTCCCCAACTGTGTGCACACATTCAGCATACTTTCCCACGTTTTAAAACTGTAAAAGAGCGCACCATAAACTCCCTGCTTCTCTGCAACCATTTCTTGGTCTCCCTCATGCCTGAGGTCCTGCCCAATCTTTCGTCCTTGCCTTTTCTCCTCCTCCATCTTGCAAGCCTGCTCCTCCTCTTCCTTGCTCCTTTCTTCTGCCATCTTCTGCTCCTGTTTGGCCTGATACAGATGCCTGGCAGTCCACCGGGCAGTGAAGCTCTGCTCGTGCTCCAGAAACGCTCCCAGCAACGGCCTACCCGTCTGGAGGAAGCGTATCATTTCGGCGTCGTCCCATTCGTCAGCCAGCTTGTTCAAGTAGTCCAAACACAGAGGGTCCAGACTGTCAAAAGCCTCTGGGGGACACTGATACTCTACCAACTTTCTCCACAGGGCCGCCTTCTGTAAGTAGTGGGAGACGTCGATGGAGGCGATGAGGACGACCTGGAAGAGGTGTCGGTCCAGGGCGCGTTCTGCCTCTGGAAAGAGACAGCTGATGAAGAAGTTGAAGGCCCGGGCCAGGAGGTACTTGGAGTCTTGGTACTGGTGCAGGATGGCCAGTACCTGGTCACAGCCCGCCTCTTCAGCGTGGCGACGCAGGTAAGGGAACAGCTTCGCCATGTTGAATTCGGGGATCACTCCTTCCCATGGGGCATCCGGCCACCACTGGTACTCTGGTCAAACACGTAGAAACACATACATGCATGCAACGCACACATGTACACACGCAGGCATGTTCGCATACACAGGCACAGTGCCACAGACACACATGCACATAGTATTTTACTTGATTCAAGACGAGACATCTCTTGTGTTAGAGAGAGAGAGAGAGAGAGAGAGAGAGAGAGAGAGAGAGAGAGAGAGAGAGAGAGAGAGAGAGAGAGAGAGAGAGAGAGAGAGCAATGGTTTAATTTCTCTAGGCCACTAGACCTTAGAAATAGGCTCAAAGAACAAAAGACAATCGAAAACGATATCAAAAACAAAAACATAATGAGCAGATCCATCAACGTGACATGGCCACCAAATCACTATTATTAAATCGAAAGTCTATAAAAATGCCAGAGCCTCGCCTCGGGTAAAATATGAGAGACAGGGGGGAGGGAGAGAGAGAGAGGAGAGAGAGAGAGAGAGAGAGAGAGAGAGAGAGAGAGAGAGAGAGAGAGAGAGAGAGAGAGAGAGAGAGAGAGAGAGAGAGAGAGAGAGAGATGTCACAATAATTATTTCACTCTGTCCTAAAACGCCTAAAAGATACAGGAGTTATACCGCAATGAGAACTAACAGCCTCATGCGACTCTACTGGAGTTGCACTGACTCGAGAATACAGGAGTTATACCGCAATGAGAACTAACAGCCTCATGCGACTCTACTGGAGTTGCACTGACTCGAGAAGACCGGAGTCCGACAGCTCCATTTTTTAAGGTCTAGGCCTACCTGTGAAGATTGCCAGGGTGGTGAGGTACAATTAGTTCTCTCACCTCTGTGCTAGCAACTTCCTCAAATATATCACTCTCTTTGGCTCAGTCTTTTCTTTAACTTACAATCCTCTGCTTTTTTCTGCCTTTATAGCCCATCCCCCCCCCCCCCCCTCTTCCACCAGAATAAATCTTCCAAAACAACTTTCTTGTTGGAGCTCTTCTACATTTGGAATGTGTCAGCTGAATGCAGCGAGGTGGAAAAAAAAGAAGGAAAGAGTTGATAGGTCAAACACAATTGGAAAGGAGGAGAACAGAATCTTCAACGTGATGAAGTTGGCTGCCTAAGGCAAAGAAGAAGAAGAGGAAGAGAAGATGAACATATCCAACCTGGTGTTTTTGTGCCGCTGACGTGTTGCACGAGCTCTTCACGTAACGTGCAGTGCGGGGTGACACTCTGCTGGGCCAGGACTTTCTCCACCAGCAGGACTGGCCTCTCTGCGGACACACCACTGTCCGCACTCCGAGTCCATCCCGTGCACGTGCCGTGTGTCTTGGCGGTCAACGTTGTTTGCTTTGAGGACGAATCTGTTGGTTTATTTTGCTCGTTCAACAAGATCCGCTTTTTTAAAAGCAACCTTGACGCTAAACCCTGTTCTCTTTGTGTTGTGTTTAGTTGAGTCAATTCTGACGTTGTTCCCGGTTTTGTGGAATGCTCGACTACTGTTTCTTCTTGTTTTGAAGGACATCCCAATGGTGTTCCCGGTTTGAAGGAAGGTTTCCCCATCGTTGAATTTTCTTGCTCTGAGAACGATACTCCAGGTGAATCTAGATTTATGGCTGAAAGGAGTTCACGACCAACGTCACTCCCCATGCAATTTGCCAGTATGTGGCTACCGTGTTCTTCCATCACAGGTTTTGAAGCTGTATCTAGTATATTTTTCTTCGCAGCATCTCTTGGTGACACAGTGTTTTCAGGAGCAGGCTGCTCCCGTTTTTCAGCATTGGTGTTATTGTTAACTTCTCGTGCGTTGAGCTCAGAAGCTTGGACCTGACTTTGGTCGGCACATTGGAGACCTGCATCTTGCCCCATGCCAATCCAACCGAATTCCTCAGCTATCATCTCTGCCAGAGTGTCGTCCTGGAAGTGAATAGCAAGATGTCTCAAACACCCTACAGACCGGAAGGTACTCGACTGAGCCATCTGCGAAAGAGCCGACTTCAGAGCAAAGTTGTGGACTTCCTCGGCATAACCACAGACGTTGTGATACAACTGTTCCATGCGCTTCATTTCCTCAAAGAATTCGTTGACTAAGTTCATCAGAGCAAAGTCCCCAATAGACATGGCGAGGTTTCGAAAATGTCCGAAGTAGTTTTCAGGTTGCTGAAGGAATGACTGGTACTCCACCTGCAGCAATGCGACGGCCAGCTCGCTGTTCCGAGTGTTCTCAGCGTGGCACTGTATCTGAACGGACAGGGTCTCCAGTACCTCTTGGCAGTCGTTCATATTCATGATAGCAGCCTTCGTCCCCAAAGCGGTCGAGACTTGGGCCAAAGAGTGTGGTGCTGGAGACCTTGCACCATCTGAGAAATAAAATAAAAATCGTCATTAAAACTTTGGTGCTAGGATCTGTGGTACATACCCGCATTTTCGCCTTAAATGAATATAATTTCATGACAGGAAAGACTAAAACGAACTTGCTATTTCTATTTTTTTATATTGTAATCTTTTGTCAATAGTGTCTTCTTCTTTTTTACAAATAAAGAAGTGCAGCCTGTCCTGAGGGGAATTCAAGAAAGATGCCCCAAATCATGTCCACTGGAGAACTGTTGCTGAGGCCGTAGTTTTCCTCGAGGAATTAAAGGGACTGTCAAGTCAAGTGTCTTTTTTACGGGGACAACTAAGATGCAGCAACAATTAAAAGATTATTCTCTATGATCCTGATCAATGATCATTTCAAAGTCTGACGTCTGCTTACAGATGCACATTTATTGCTATGTGAACATAAGCCCGGTTACAAATATAAGCAATAAATGCTTATATACGTTAGGTTACAAATACACAACAAATGATCACTCACACACGGAGACTCAGGAATAGAGAAGCATACAAACAATAAAAAGGCCTATGCATGTACGCATTGTTTTTGTGAAGCTTTGGACATTTAAACGTCGTCTTACCTGCCCCTCCTAATTTCTTTGTGGCGTCTTCGTTCTTTTTACGATCTTGCTCACTCCCAAGTTCTCTTGCTTCGTCATGGAGCATTTTCTCTCCTTGTTCACCTTCTCTGCTCCTTATCTGTTCTATGCTGGCTTGTTCTTTCTCTTGTTCACAGTTTGCTTTCTTCCTCCCCTCAACATCTTTGTTGTTTTCTCCTGTCCCTTCCAATTGGTTTTGCCTTTCTTTTTCTCCTCTACTTTCTGTTCGTCCATCACATTTCGTTTCCCCATCTGGTCTTTTCTCCTGTTCTTCTTGCCTAGGTTCTCTCCCATCTTGTTCCAGTTTTGTCGCTGATTCCGGTTCTTCATTTTCTAATTTGGGTCTTTTTTCCAATCGTTGCAGCTCTGGCTGCACCTTTGTCGAACGAGCGGAGTGTCTTGACAAAAATAAGCGCTCTTTATTGATAAACTCATTTAAGCGAGACTTGTAGTTTGCTGCGATCTCTTTCAAACAATATTTTTCCAAATCAACAGCAAACTTCGCCAGGTCATCAAACGTCGCAGGGCAGACATTCAGTTTATCGAAATCTCCAAGGATCCACGCTTTGCGCATGTAGATCTCGTATAAAGAATCAATGAGGCCTACCATTGCTACGGAAAACAGGGGCAAGTCAAGATTGTTGTCGGAAATCTCGAGAAGTTCCGAACAGACGACGACAAAATCGAGGGCGCCGAGGTGAAGGTTTTTCATGATTGGCTCCATTAGTTTCCTGAGGGCACTGTTATTGTGCTGGTTTGCTTGGGTCCAGAGAAAGCCGAACAGGTCAGTTGTATAGAATACCCGGGGTTCTCTTGGTTCTTCCGGGACTCTTGACCACCACTGATACACTGCACGTACGAACAAACGCAGAAAGTAATATACAGACACGTTCGTATGAGCATTTCACGTGTAGAAACTTGTACTGAAACACACGACAAAACACATAATACGTACATGTGTATGCTTTTGAAGTACTAGAAGGAAACAAGAGGAAAAAAATCGGATAGAAAGAAGAATGACAGACACAAACGGCAGAAGACAGACATGAATAGAAATAAAAAATAATAGTATTTGATACCCTTTTTTTTAAACGGTAACATTTTCATTGCTAGCATTATCTAAGCAAAAAACCCAAGCGAACGAACAACAAAAAGCCCACAATTTTAGCGTAGAGACAAACAACAAAACATTTTCCCAATAAATTGACAGCTGACCTTATGACGAGTCATGATGGCTTCTTCTTCTTCTTCTGCGTTCCTAGGCCACATGGCCATAATTGGTAAGGTACATATGTGTCCGGTTTTCAGTTTCCACTGGTCTCCCCGCTGCGTACAGCCGACACATTCCGATTTCGGCGGAGCTCAAAGGAGAAAAATTATTTGGAAGATTTTTTTGAAAAAGGCAGGAGAATGGGCCAATAAGACAGAAAGATAGTAGATGACAGAAAGCAAAGGGAAAAGGCAGAGTCAAAGAGAGCGGCAGATTAGAGGAAGTTACAAGCACAGAACGTCCAGAAGGTGGGGGAACTATTATTTTTACAAAAGAGCCCCCATTATGCCCACGGTGAGAGTCATGATGACAAGTAAGCTTATCAACTATCGAGATAACATATGCAAATTTCCATTATGACCAGTTCGATAGTTCGAAAGGGTCAACTGGAATCATTTTTTTGTTCACATAATGCAGTCAGAGAAACAAAACAAAGCAGGAGTAAAAGGAAAGACACGAGTCCTACCTGGATTTGGAGAAGAGCTAATCCTTTGGATCAGGCGTTCACGTAACGCAAAAGGCGTGAGGTGAGTGTTGTCCAGAGCTATCTGCGTCAGAAGCACCCCTGGTGTGTCCATGCTCTCTGCTCCCATCACTGTTCTTCTTGATGAAGAACTCCTGCCTTCTGCCTCTGTTCGTAAACATTTCCGGCCCGAGATTTTCGTTATAGCACCACTGGTAACGTCACTCACAATGTCCTCAGCATGGAGCTTTTTCTCTCCTTGTTCATCTTCTCTGCTCCTTATCTGTTCTATGCTGGCTTGTTCTTTCTCTTGTTCACAGTTTGCTTTCTTCCTCCCCTCAACATCTTTGTTGTTTTCTCCTGTCCCTTCCAATTGGTTTTGCCTTTCTTTTTCTCCTCTACTTTCTGTTCGTCCATCACATTTCGTTTCCCCATCTGGTCTTTTCTCCTGTTCTTCTTGCCTAGGTTCTCTCCCATCTTGTTCCAGTTTTGTCGCTGAGTCCCGTTCTTCATTTTCTAATTTGGGTCTTTTTTCAAATCGTTGCAGCTCTGGCTGCACCATTGTCAAACGAGCGGAGTGTCTTGACAAAAATAAGCGCTCTTTATTGAGAAACTCATTTAAGCGAGACTTGTAGTTTGCTGCGATCTCTTTCAAACCACGTTCTTCCAAATCAACAGCAAGCTTCGTCAGGTCATCAACCGTCGCAGGGCAGACATGAAGAGATTCGTCGAGTTCTATCAAATCCCACGCTTTGCGCATGTAGGTCTCGTATAAAGAATCAATGAGGCCTACCATTGCTACGGAAAACAGGGTCAAGTCAAGAATGTTGTCGTAAATCTCGAGAAGTTCTGAACAGAAGTCGACAAAATCGGGGGCGCCGAGGTGAAGGTATTTCCTGATTGGCTCCATTAGTTCCCTGAGGTCACTATTATGCAAGTCAAGAGTGTTGTCGCAAATCTTGAGACGTTCCGAACAGACGTCGACAAAATCGGGGGCGCTGAGGTGAAGGTATTTCTTGATTGGTTCCATTAGTTTCCTGAGGGCGCTGTTATTGTGCTGGTTTGCTTGGGTCCAGAGAAAGCCGAACAGGTCAGTTGTATAGAATACCCGGGGTTCTCTTGGTTCTTCCGGGACTCTTGACCACCACTGATACTCTGCACGTACGAACAAACGCAGAAAGTAATATACAGACACGTTCGCATGAGCATTTCACGTATAGAAACTTGTACTGAAACATACGACAAATACAGATATGTGTATGCTTTTGGAGTAAGAAGGAAAAAAGAAAGAGAAAAAAAGACGAAAGACAAAGACAAACGACAGAAGACAGACATGAATAGAAACACATTTTTGTACACCCTTGTTTTTAATCGGTAACATTTTCATTGCTAACATTATCTAAGCAAAAAATATAAAAATGCGAACGAAAAAACAAAGAACAAAACACCCTGCACAATCTTAACATAGAAACAGACAACAAAACATTCTCCCAACAAACTGACAGCTGACCTTTTAGTGAGTCATGACAAGTAACCTTGTCAACTTTTGAGATAACCTATGCAAATGTCCGTTGTGACCAGTTCAATAGTTCGAAAAGCTGCAACTGGGACTGATTTTTGTTCACCTGGGATCCCAGGTACGACTCTTTGAAGACAACTGTCCTTTGTACCAGCAAAGCAAATCGGAGGAGGACCACAGGATCCTGCAGAGAGATCTTGAGAACCTTGAGACATGGGTCAACGAATGCGGGATGAAGTTCAAGGCAACCAAATGCTTTATTCTCAATAGCCGAAGTTCATCTTGCCATTTCTATCATCTTCGCGCCATTTTCTGAAGCATGTTAACTCTATCCCCTACCTTGGAGTACAACTGGAAGGTAACCTCACATGGTCTGAGCATGTCAACAACATTGCTAAAAGAGCAAATGCCAGCCTTGGCCTTCTCAAGAGGAATCTGTGCTTCTGCCCCCAGGAATGCAGGAAAGCGGCCTACACCTCGCTTGTCAGGTCTGCCCTGGAGTACACCTCCATTGTATGGGATCCTTACCACCAGAAGGACATTGCCAAGCTTGAGGGAATTCAGCGCTGCTCTGCCCGCTTCATCAAGCAGGATTATTCCTCAAGGGACCCAGGTAGTGTAACACGTATGCTCCAAGACCAGCACCTAACACCTCTATATGAGAGACGAAAATACCACCGTCTGACATTTCTATTACAAGGCCATCAACGGCTAAAGGCAGACGACTACATCACGCCTGCCAGAAATAAGAGGCAAGTGAGACCAACAAGAGCTGAAGGAACAGAGTCTCTCAACATCGTCTCGCAGTTCGCAAGAAACAACAGCCGCTGTTATAACATCTAATTCAGCAACACTGAAGTCCATAAGAACAGCTTCTTCCCGCGAACTGTCACAGAACGGAACAGCCTCAAGGAAGAAATAGTGACATCTGAGACGATCGAGGCTTTCAAGAACCGCCTCTCATCTCAAACAGCAAGACATTAATTCTTTTAAAACTAATTTATTTATCCTTTCTTATTATTATTTTTACTTATATTTTCTCCCCAAAGTCTTCAGTCTGTATATATAAGCCTATGCCAGAATTGGTTTCTGCCGACGTACCACGACGCAGATGCAGATTATACGGGTAGAGAAACAAAGCACAGCAGAAATAAAAGGAAAGACACAGGTCCTACCTGGATTTGGAGAAGAGCTAATCCTTCGGATCAGGCGTTCACGTAACGCAAAAGGCGTGAAGTGAGTGTTGTCCAGAGCTATCTGCGTCAGAAGCACCCCTGGTGTGTCCATGCTCTCTGCTCCCATCACTGTTCTTCTTGACGGAGAACTCATGCCCTCTGCCTCTGTTCGTAAACATTTCCGGATTTTCGTTATAGCACCACTGGTAACGTCACTTACAATGTCCGGCTTGGGAAGATCCACTTCTTCAAATGAACGTTTTTTGATTGGTAGCTTAACCGCAACACAGCGTCCTTCGCCCTCTGCAACAACTCCAGCCCAAGGGCTAAATTGCGCACTAATAGGGATTTTGAGGTCTCTTAACTGGCCCGTCAAAGCATTGGCCTTGTCAGCCAACCATGTAGCCTTGAAACGAGTGGCCAAGTCTTGCAGAATCCCCGGAGACCGAAAGCTGGAGTTCTTCATCAGCGAAAGAGCCTTCTCAAATGAATGATTCCCTGTGTCTTCAGCGTGCTCCAGCGCGAGATCCCACACATCCCGGCAGAGGTCCACTTTCTGCTCCATGAGCCGGGAAAGGCCACGGAGGCTTTTAGATTTCGTGTCCCTCGCCATGTCTTGCAAGCGACAGAGGAACTTCTCCGGACAGGCGGTGAACTCGGAGGGTGCCAGCTTCCTCAGGTCAAGGGACAGGTCATGGTGGTCAATGGCTGTGGCCTCTGTCTGCAGGCGATCAGAACAAGTGACCAAGACGTCTTGGCAGTCCATCAGATTGGTCAAGGGGATGTCGTTGAAGAGATGAATGTCTCCGGGGGTTCCTGTTGTACAGTTGGGCTGCAGAGCACATGCACCCTCTGAAGGAAAGAAGCCTGGAAACACAGATCATATAGGCCTGAATACTGAATAACACGTGTAGAGATTGTTGTGTGTTGTGTGTGTTGTGTGTTGTGTGTTGTGTGTGTTGTGTGTTGTGTGTTGTGTGTTCGTGCGTGCGTGCGTGCGTGCGTGCGTGCGTGCGTGCGTGCGTGCGTGCGTGTGTGTGCGCGTGTGTGTGTAGCATAAGGAAAGGGTAAGTTCCATTTGCTGTGAAGGTCTGGGCAGCTCTGAAATAGAATATCATACATGTATATCAGAATTAAACTAAAACCTTTCTCCTTCTCTCCACTCCCTCCTCTCTCTCTCTCTCTCTCTCTCTCTCTCTCTCTCTCTCTCTCTCTCTCTCTCTCTCTCTCTCTCTCTCTCTCTCTCTCTCTCTCTCTCTCTCTCTCTCTCTCTCTCTCTCTCTCACACACACACACACACGCACACGCGCGCACGCACGCACGCACGCACGCACGCACGCACGCACGCACGCACGCACGCACACACACACACACACACACACACACACACACACACACACACACACACTCCGTCATGTGTTCTCTCTTATCCATAAAGTGGTAAAGTCGCCTTGTACCCTAAAAGAGATTGTAATCCCCTTATTGAATTGAAAACTAACACTGATGAACTAACATACTACGAGCAAAAATCTCTGTACTTTATTGTATCAGGAGCAATGGCAGAAATCCAGCTTCACTCTGCTTCAGTCCCCACCAAAACTTTAAAAAAAGTTACCAAACTTAAAGAAGAAATACAATTTAATTATCACGTGTGGTAAAAATAACTCATGCGTAATCAACGACCGCCTCACCTGATGATCGCAGGTCGGTGGTTCTGTTGAAAGGAGACACCACCGCAGTTACTTTCTCCAGGGTGTTTTTTCCGTTTTGCATGGCATTTTCTGTCTTTTGCGTGGCATTTTCTTTGCCCTGAAGGGCTTTCTCTTTGTTCTGCAGGACATTCTCTTTGTTTTGCGTGGCTTTCTCTTTGTTCTGCAGGACATTCTCTTTGTTCTGCATAGCATTCTCTTTATTCTGCATGACCGTCTCTTCGTTCTGCATAGCATTCTCTTTATTCTGCATGACCGTCTCTTCGTTCTGCATAGCATTCTCTTTATTCTGCATGACCGTCTCTTCGTTCTGCATAGCATTCTCTTTATTCTGCATGACCGTCTCTTCGTTCTGCATAGCATTCTCTTTGCCCTGAATAACACTGTCTTTACTCTGCACGGGATTCTCTTTATTCTGCATGGTATTCTCTGTGTTCGGCACAGCGTTTTCATTTTTCTGCTGAATCTCAGCGAACATCTCCTCTGCGTAAGCCACGTGCACCAAAAACTCCTCGTCCTTCATGATCTCCCCATACTGACGCACCGCGGCCAGAGAGTAGTTCTCCTTGAGGCAATTGGCTATAAAGGTTCTGCACGGGCTGTAAGTGAACATGGACGTATCCAGCAACTGTTCCATCAGCTGCCTCTGAGCCATCTCTTCCTTCTGCCGCAGCTCCTGCCTTAGGTTGTTATTCTCTTCCTTAGTGGCTCCCGCCCCCGCCATCGTCATCCCAGCGGGCATCGGGTCTCCTCTGAGGTCTCCCTCAACGAATGTCGCCATCATCTTCTCGCAGGGTGCCGGGTGTTGTCCGGAGTCTTCCTCAATAGATTTCACAATGTTCTTCTCCAAGGGTGCTTGATGTTGTCCGGAGTCTTCCTCAATAGATCTCACAATGTTCTTCTCCGATGGCGCCTGATGTTGTCTAGGGTCATCCACAGGGGCTCTCAGGGCTTGATCCTCCGTGTCTGCATTTTTCAGCCTTAACTTCTCCATCAACTGCCTCTGAACCACGTCTTCCTGCTGCAGGATGTTGTTCTCTTCCTCTGCGGCGCTCGCTGTCTCCATCCCAGCAGGCATCGGCTCTCCTCCGAGGTATCCCTCAACGAATGTCGCCATACTCTTCTCAGAGGGCGTCTGATGAAGTCTGGAGTCGTTCACATTTGTTGGCCTCGATGGGACGAAATCCATAGCGGTGGTGGCTCGAGCCCCTTCATCAGTTCTCCACCTTGTTTTGTCTGAAATATTTGCAAAACAAAAAGATTTTGATCAGTGTAGCAAAGAAGCAATATAAATATAGCAGTTAGAGAAAAATGTAAAGGTGTAAGTAATTACCAAAGACGATGACTTTTTAAAAAAAAGAGGATATTTTAACAGCAATAATGGTCAAGAGTACCAATCCACTGACAAACCCGTAACGATTGCTTGTCGTGTCAGGCAAATCTAGTAGTAGTCCTATTTGGGGAAGGACGGGACAAGTAGTCTTAAAACAAAGCACCTTTGGTCCGATGTCCTTCATTGACCAAAACAACAAAGTGAATGTTGTACGTCTTCCACCATTCCTCACCAGTTTTACCACCAGACTCCAGCCTTGGTCGGGAAGGGGGTGGTGGTCCGTGGAGTTCTTCCACCTCATGATCAGGGCTGGGCCTCTTTCTGCTCTCCTCTTTCTGCACCCGCCACCTGATGGTCTCCCCTCTCCCTGCACATGCCCAGGATGACATGACTTCATATGGGAGAGTAGAGGCAGCAAATCTGATGTAGGCTGTCAAATCAGTTGTGTCGCCCAAACTAGCCTTAGTCTACGCCTTCAAGACAGAAGTGAGAAGCAAAGCATGATCAAACAGAAAGACAGATAGAAGGAAGAGACTGGCAGTTAATCAAGGCCAGAAAACGGGGGAAGGTCAGGACGACATAATCTGTGCATTGTGTTTGTGCTGCTCTAGCTGATGGAGGGAATGAAACATTTGCCTGTATATCTTGTTGCTTTTGTTTCCCATAACTCTTTGCCTGACCTGAAAAGCAATCATTAGCGACCTGACAATACGAAATTAAATGACCGTAGCAAAACGGCAAACGTGGATGCTGCACAATTAGGCCTAGGCGTGTGTCTGAAGTAACCCCAGCATCCAGTCTCGGGTCAGTGATGTCAGCTTTTAAGACAGGTGCTGTGTTGGGCCTTCATGTGCTGTACCAGTACTTCTCGCGTGCCTCCAACCCAACGACCCAACGGCTATATCCACATGTTCGCCCGCGAGGGAGAACATTTGATAGACAGAAAAGAGCGGAACAGGCTGCCGATTCCGTCAACAGATTATCTTCTCTTGCCGGCAAAGATGTGAATCTTGCCGGTCCCGACCTGCACAGCTAGTCATTCGGTAAAATTGTGCACCTTACCCTTTCCCTCTTCAGCCAGTCCTTACCTTGGACCTGCACAGCTAGTCATTCGGTAAAATTGCTTACCATTTCCCTCTTCAGCCAGTCCTTACCTTGGACCTGCACAGCTAGTCATTCGGTAAAATTGTGCACCTTACCCTTTCCCTCTTCAGCCAGTCCTTACCTTGGACCTGCACAGCTAGTCATTCGGTAAAATTGTGTACCTTACCATTTCCCTCTTCAGCCAGTCCTTACCTTGGACCTGCACAGCTAGTCATTCGGTAAAATTGTGCACCTTACCATTTCCCTCTTCAGCCAGTCCTTACCTTGGACCTGCACAGCTAGTCATTCGGTAAAATTGTGCACCTTACCATTTCCCTATTCAGCCAGTCCTTACCTTGGACCTGCACAGCTAGTCATTCGGTAAAATTGTGCACCTTACCATTTCCCTATTCAGCCAGTCCTTACCTTGGACCTGCACAGCTAGTCATTCGGTAAAATTGTGCACCTTACCATTTCCCTATTCAGCCAGTCCTTACCTTGGACCTGCACAGCTAGTCATTCGGTAAAATTGTGCACCTTACCATTTCCCTATTCAGCCAGTCCTTACCTTGGACCTGCACAGCTAGTCATTCGGTAAAATTGTGTACCTTACCATTTCCCTATTCAGCCAGTCCTTACCTTGGACCTGCACAGCTAGTCATTCGGTAAAATTGTGCACCTTACCATTTCCCTATTCAGCCAGTCCTTACCTTGGACCTGCACAGCTAGTCATTCGGTAAAATTGTGCACCTTACCATTTCCCTATTCAGCCAGTCCTTACCTTGGACCTGCACAGCTAGTCATTCGGTAAAATTGTGCACCTTACCATTTCCCTATTCAGCCAGTCCTTACCTTGGACCTGCACAGCTAGTCATTCGGTAAAATTGTGCACCTTACCATTTCCCTATTCAGCCAGTCCTTACCTTGGACCTGCACAGCTAGTCATTCGGTAAAATTGTGCACCTTACCATTTCCCTCTTCAGCCAGTCCTTACCTTGGACCTGCACAGCTAGTCATTCGGTAAAATTGTGCACCTTACCATTTCCCTATTCAGCCAGTCCTTACCTTGGACCTGCACAGCTAGTCATTCGGTAAAATTGTGCACCTTACCATTTCCCTCTTCAGCCAGTCCTTACCTTGGACCTGCACAGCTAGTCATTCGGTAAAATTGTGCACCTTACCATTTCCCTATTCAGCCAGTCCTTACCTTGGACCTGCACAGCTAGTCATTCGGTAAAATTGTGCACCTTACCATTTCCCTATTCAGCCAGTCCTTACCTTGGACCTGCACAGCTAGTCATTCGGTAAAATTGTGTACCTTACCATTTCCCTCTTCAGCCAGTCCTTACCTTGGACCTGCACAGCTAGTCATTCGGTAAAATTGTGTACCTTACCCTTTCCCTCTTCAGCCAGTCCTTACCTTGGACCTGCACAGCTAGTCATTCGGTAAAATTGTGTACCTTACCATTTCCCTCTTCAGCCAGTCCTTACCTTGGGGTATAGCCTTCAAAGCGCGATCCACTTTCACCAGAACGTCCATCATGTTCTTGTCCCTGCTTCTCCAGGCCTGGTGGCTGGTGCGCTTCAGGGATTCCCAGTCCAGGCCGTCTTCGTGGGTGAGAACGAAGACGGCCAGGTCGTTGTCTCTGGTGTTTTGGGCGTACTCCAGCAGCCTTTCTCCGATCAATTTTGAGATCTGAAGGGGGTCGACGTTGAACTGCTCGTGTGTAGGTTGGGGCGACATCTGGACGGTTTACTGACTTGCGGTTGACTTGATTTTCAAGTGGAAGAACTTTTTCTGGAAAACTTACACACAAAATGTCATGGAATTGTTTATTTTTATTTTTCTTCTTAATTTTGTTTTTACTTAAAAGGAGGAACATATTCACATTTTCTGTCGCCAGGGGAGATAATTCATAACAGAAAAGCGCACAACCGCAGCCTACCTACTACCAGCCTGCAAGATAATTAACTACAGGACGTTTTCGTTTTTCCCCAAGGACTGTGGCGGAATGGAACTGTCTTCCACCTGAGGCAACTACATCAGCCTCGTTGGAGGAATTCAAAGCCTGGATTTACCCCCGCCCCTCCTCCCTCCCCCCTGTCCCAAACCCAATAGTACTTCTTGCCAACACGAAAGGGAAATAATTGTAGGCCCGAACTGCTCATGCCACCTAGCGGCGAGTCAGGGGCAAATACATTTCTGTGGCTATATACTACTACTTCATGACAGGCAAGGGCGATAATCTTAAGTAGGTGGCGTTCGCGTCTCAGGGCATGAGACAGGGGCAGATAATTTTTGGTATAAAGCCTCATTCTTCCCTGCCTTTCCTCCCCCTTCCCCATTCATTCTCCCCTCCCCTCCTTCTTGTCCCTTTGGAGCCGATCATCTGGGCAGCCATTCATTCTGATCGTATATAACACGGAACCCCCTTAGTACAGTAACATCTTCAAAATATTGGAGGAGGATAGGCCCCACTGGAAATCGTAGTGCTAATCTTGAGTAGTTCTTGGCCAAGG
Source organism: Phymorhynchus buccinoides (assembly GCA_017654935.2). Lineage (NCBI taxonomy): Eukaryota > Metazoa > Mollusca > Gastropoda > Neogastropoda > Raphitomidae > Phymorhynchus > Phymorhynchus buccinoides. The sequence goes on from JAGGCT020000943.1 coordinate 170,608, forward strand.
GTCCTTGGCTATTCACTGTGTCTGTAGGGGAAGACGGGGTAAAAAGCGCATGGGCGGGTAAGAAGCCCACCCCAATTATCTCATGAAATGAAGCAAGTTTCAGTCTCATTTTGCCCATGAGACGAGCGTTAATGTCTAGCATTCGTCTCATGGGCAAATTTGACTGAATTTTTCTTTATTTCATGAGATAATTGGGGTGGGCTTCTTACCCGCCCATGCGCTTTTTACCCCATCTTCCCCTACATGTGATGCAAGTGAAATGGACCCATGGCCATTATTAAAATGATGCGGCTGTGCCCAGTGGAAGCTGTCTTTAACAGTGTCAGTTCTCCCTACGCGCCGTAAAGAATTGTTGGTTGTTGTCACTCCACGGGTGGAGTGAATGTGTGGGTGGTTCCATGAATGGAGCGAAGTCCCCTGAAGTCGGAATATGGTCACCCACGTGGCGGGGCCCTTTAAAAGCAGCCATACACGTAATCTTCCCACCCAAGGCCATGATAAATGTTCACATGGCACTGGGTGTGCCCCCAGAGCGTTAAGCTGGGGAACGAAAACAACAAAACAACATTTTGAGTAGTTCTATGGGCACATAGCTAGTATAAAGGGAAGTCATGTTGCGAATGATACTGTAGTGATATCGGGTAGACTAATAGTTTTATGGATCTCTCTCCATATCCCTGTGGATACGTAGTAGTAAGCCTAGTTGCCGTACTGATTTAGGCCGGTAGTGTTCTGGATCTGGATATTGACGGAGATAAAAGGTTTACGACATAATAACAAAAATCCTAAAGAAAAACATCAACAAAATAATAATCCAAGCTTACCTTCAAAACTAAACACCTAAAATAAAAGAAAAACAAAAGCTTAGATACTGTTACAGAAATGTGCGTCTTCACTTCAGGACACCATTTTGCTTTGTTGTCAGTTTCAAAGTTCCCTTCAGGCCAACTCGAAGTCCTGTCCTGAGTTTTGCACGTGAATCACGGAAGTTTCGCTGTCACAATCTTCAAGCTTTCCAACCGTGACCCAGTTTGAAATGTGTGATCGGTGACATGGCTCTCTCTCTCTCTCTCTCTCTCTCTCTCTCTCTCGATTTGTACTGAAAATTATAAAGAAATTTGGAAAAGAAGAAAGCACCCGTAGAGTGCAAACCTCAGTGCCAAATCGGCAACACTTAAAGAAGCATGAATCGAATTTTGTGGAGAGTTTGGGTAACATCTACAGACCCCCCCCCCCCCCTTTTTTTGTTTTAAAAGTTTATTTTTGTGTGCATTTCGCGCGCGCGCGCGCGTGTGTGTGTGTGTGTGTGTGTGTGTGTGTGTGTGTGTGTGTGTGTGTGTGTGTGTGTGTGTGTGTGTGTGTGTGTGTGTGTGTGTGTGTGTGTGTGTGTGTGTATGTGTGTGTGTCTGTCTGTCTGTCTCTATGTGTGTGTGTGTGTGTCTGTCTGTGTCTGTGTGTGCTCTCGAGCGCGCGTATGTGCATTTTGAAGATGTTCATGGAACAATAATGAACGAATTTTCAGGACATTTTGATTTTGCGTTCTCGGGCTTCTTTCTACTTCTTTCCATTTTATCTCTTTTTCCCCCTTCTTTCCAGGATCCGAAGTCTACCAATGTCCCATATATGTCTAGCACAGGCCAAGAGGACGTTACATTCTATTTCCGCAGTGCGTTCCCGGGCCATTATGGCCGTAATGGGCGAGGTAGGGCCTAGACTACGTACGAGTCCAGTTTTCAGTTTTCATGGGTCTCCCCGCTGCATTCAGCCAACAATTCCGATTTCGGAGGAGCTCAAAGGAGAACATTAGTAGGAAGATTTTTGTGAGAAAAAAAAGCAGGAGAATATTAAATAGTAAACTTGCTACTTAAGGGGTGGATCGGGGGGGTGGGGGGGTCCTGGGTGTCTGGACCCCCCTTCTACCCCAAGATGTACTTTATACAAGGGTAAAAAGTAAGAAAATGACTCGATTTTTGCCTTACTAATCACTACATTGAAAAATTATCCGGGGGTTTCGCCCCCTGGCCCCCCCGAAAAGGGCATTATCTCTTAATCCGGAATCTATGCAGCTCCCTTGACCGCCGGCGGACCCCCCCCCCCCTCCTTACGAATCACTTGGTCCGCCCCAGTACTTTCTGGGTGTTGCTTCATTAGGCCTAGGAATGAAAATCTGCTTAACGTCCTCCGGTCTGGAGCAGACACATATGGGACATTGGTAGATATAAAGATGGTGGAAACGATCCTGGAGGCAATGCAACACCAGGAAAGTCACGATTTAAAGCAAAACAAAACAGATGTATGCCATTAGGCCTGTTACGCATTGCTTCTATAAAGGTAGGGATCCCGTCTTTGCCTACTTTTTCTGTTCTTCTCGATTTACCCCCCCCCCCCCCCCTTTCCCTCCTTTAACCTCCCCCTCTCCCCCGACTTTTGATAGGCTACCTGTATTTCTTGACGAGGAAATCAATCCATTATTACCCTTCATACACAAAAAAGATATGGTGGTTTTTTTCTGCGTTTAAGTTTGGGGTTATGTTTACACCTTTTTTCCTTCTTCTCTTTCTGTAGGTTACACGAACTGAACAAAAAGTGTAGGTTTATTTCACTCAAGAATCAAGTTGTTGTTGTTGTTGTTGTTGTCGAAGCCTGGCTTAAAGACTCCAGGGATCATCCCAACAGCCGAAGCACTTGAACACCATGGTACCAAAGCACCAGATAGAGATGAGAACGTTACGTGTGTGACCGTTTTTGATTACCCCCGCCACGTCGGCAGCCACACTCCGACTTCGGAGGAAAGTAATTTTAATTTATGTTTAAATGAAAGTTGTCATTTGGATATATTTCTCTGCCTCTGTGTTAGTAAAGCGCCCATATCCGCTGTATTCAGTGAATTGTTATTTCATACATTGTCACAGACAACCATCCATGTGAATTAAGTTCGTGTTGCCGTCAACTGGAGAGTACGTTGCTGCCAGTGCAGCATCGTCCTTTTTGTCTGCTGCATGCTGTTAATGTGCGTGTTTTAACAGGGAAGGGAAGGCGGAAGAAATTTGTATCAATTAACAATCCCTGATTTGTTGTCACCGGGTTCTGGTAACAAGGCAAGAAATGTGTGAGCACACTGGACCTTCTTCTTTCGTTAAACCAGCGACAGGACTATAAAAGATGGGAGGCGCCTAATTAGACGTTAAACCAACCATTGAGAGAGAGAGAGAGAGAGAGAGAGAGAGAGAGAGAGAGAGAGAGAGAGAGAGAGAGAGAGAGAGAGAGAGACACACACACACACACACATTTGAATCACAGCTTAGTTCCCTGTCGTGGGAGCCACCGCGAGGCAGAGCTTTTCTAACGAGCAAGACCCGATCCCTGGGATCGGATGCTTTCCCTTTAAACAACCTCCATCATCGTTTTCATGGTTCTGTTGTTGTAGTAATGGGGGACTTCGGTCAGGCAGAAAAACTGCAAGCAAAATGTAGCCGCTCGGATGATCAGCATCGATGTGATAGGGGGGGGGGGGGGGGGGGGGGGGGGGGGGGGGGATGCAGGGAAGTGGGTTGGGAAGGGTAGGTGGAGGGTCACTTTCGTCATCTCATTCAAAAGATTTAGAGAGAGAGAAAAATAGAGATTTTACGCCCTCTGAGTCAAAAGACTATTTGAGGCATTTTAATTTATAAAGATCCTAGAAAAAAAGATGGATTTTAAGTTTTATGAGATAAAAAAATTTTAAAAAAGAAGAAGTTATTTATTTTATTTTATCAAAGTTTATAAAGAATTTTTTATTTATTTTAATAGCGCAAGCTGAAGAATATAAAATTTAAGTTTGTGATAAAATATTTAATTTTTAAAAGATATTTAGCTGTTTGCTTTTTTTTTTTTTTAAATCTGACAGATTGGAGGAGGTCTGATTAAAAAAACCCCAGGGCTACCGTTAAAATTCATGCATTTTAGGCTCAACTGAGCAATTGGATAAAAACAATCCGTGTTTATGCTCGGCAAGAGCTTTTAATATTAAAATTCCTGTCAGGCAAAAGCCTGTTTTCAAGATAATATACAGTTAAAAAATAGATAAAGGTTATTCTTTTATTTCTTTTTTCTATATGTACATTTATTTTATATAAGGTTATCCTATTAGGTTTTGGTCCCTTGGGACCAAATACAACTAATAGTTACCTAAAGGTTTTCAATTATAAATTTATTTGATACAAAGGCAAACTATCAAAAATTTACTTGGCCACAAGGCTATTTGTATGTACATTGTTATTATGTACACAACTTTTACAAACAAACTGTTTAAACTTTTTACAAGTAACATTATTGTTTTTAAGATTTAATTTATAACTAAGTTGCGTTTTTTAATCTATGTGAAAGTTTTAACAAGTATTTAATTGGTTTTAAT